>JALLOS010000384.1:0-13094 GCA_036939435.1 Stephanodiscus minutulus
CGTGATGGACACCATTGTGCGATATCTCTTTCGAGGAAAATCTCATGATGAGTGCCGTGCGGAAAGTTCTGATTTCCGTTCGTGCTCGAAGTATGACCTACGTAGGAACTAGAATCGTACCATAATTATCTTTTATGTAAACCCAGCTGTACGTACTACCATACAACATCCTCCATCCTCCCTTCATTCTCTCCACCCCACAAAAAATTGAGGCCGCTGTCCGCCGCAAGTTGTAGAAAAATGGATCCTAAGACAGATGATGCCGAAGCCGCAACCCTAGCAGCCGGTGATTACCCCACCTCACTTGATGGATTGTTGCCCGCCATCTACTTCGGCCAAAGCGAAAATGACTTCCAAGCCGCCACGTCAACTGTCAACTACAATTCCCTCCATCGTCACACGCTCTCGACTCGTACCATCGCTCACTACTGTCGCCTTGAGCAGATTGGCGAGGGGACATACGGTCAAGTGTACAGAGCCAAATGCCTGACTGCAACACTCTCCTGTCCCAACGGTGGCGAGATGGTCGCCCTGAAGAAGATTAAATTGCACCATCCAGGCTACTGGGGCATACCACCCACTGTTCTCCGTGAGATTAAGATCCTTAAGAAACTGCAGCATAAAAACATGGTCAAGATGTTTGAAGTGGTGAGCTCAAAAGGCGCTGAGGATCTAGATTGGGACGACGAACGGGAAGATGAAAAACGCAAAAAAGAGTTAAAGAGTAAGAATAGTAACGATAACTCTACCCCAATGCCATCAGATAATCTTGAGTCTCTTATGACAGGAGGCAGCAAAAAAAATGAATTGGAAGGGAAGAACGTCGCCACTCAGATCTCATCACGTGCGGATTCCAACCCGAAGAAGAAGAAGCGAGATGCCATGAGTGATACAGAAAAACTACGCGAGTCATACAAGGGCAATCTTTTCTTAGTGTTAGAATACATTTCCCATGACCTTACAGGGCTTTTGGACATGGCAATTAAGTTCACTGAAACTCAGATAAAGTCAATTAGTAAGCAACTTTTAGAAGTCTTGGAGTTCATGCATTTGAGGAATTACGTCCATCGGGATCTGAAGGTGAGAGCACATGGGGTTGTAATTCATCATGTATGCTCATTTCTTAGCCTCATTACTTATAACTTATGTTTCATAATTCATGGCCTACTCTTTGTATCTGAAGACGAGCAATGTTTTGATTACCGATAGGTATGAGGTGAAGTTGGCAGATTTCGGTCTGGCTCGATCGTTAGATAGTTCTTTCATTGGGCGAGTAGGAAATAACGAGTAAGCTCACCAATTCCGCATTTCCGCCGCCGCTATGAAATCTCAAATATTAATGAAATTCCGACAGCTTCAGTTCAAATGAAGGAGATTTCACAAACAAGGTCATCACTCTTTGGTATCGCCCACCAGAGCTTCTTCTTGGCGAAACGAAATATGGGACTGCTGTGGATATTTGGTCGGCGGGCTGCATCTTCGCCGAAATCATTTTGGGAAGGCCAATCTTTACAGGGAAAACAGACATGGATCAGTTGAAGCTCATATTTGACTTGATTGGAACCCCGAATGAAACATCATGGGAAGGGTTTCATGAGTTGAAGTTAATCCGCACAGGGGAAGTTACCATCGACAAACAGAGGAGATCAAAGCTAAGACAAAAGTACGGAAGCAGAATTCAGCCAGCGACAGCGTTGAGCCTCTTTGAGAAATTACTCGAGTTAGATCCAAAGAAACGCTTTACTGCAAGTAGGGCCCTTGAGCATCGCTACTTTCAATCAGAGCCCGTTGCTCCTGCGGATCCGCGAGATTTAGGAACGATCAATTTGGGGGGCGATGGTTCAGGATATCATGAATTCCAAACAAAAAAGAGAAGACGAGAAGCTAAGGCAGTGGCAAAGGTAGCAGAAGAGGAATCCAAAAGTCGGGGGGAGATAGTCGAAAAGCAGAAAGAGGCCTTCGACAAAGCATACAGGGACCATTTGAAAAAAAAGAAATCACTGCCCCTTGGTGTGTCTGACTAAGATCTCAATATATGTCCAAAGTAATTCTTGTAAGTAGCTGGTATGGCAATCCTTGGAGTGCCTCCGCTAGACAAAGGTATCCCGTCAATAAAACGCAACCATACGCAAATGAACCAATTCTTACATTCATCAACTAAGACTTAGTTTATCATTGCACTGTGCCTCCACCAATTGAGTCCTCCTTTGAACATCGTGTTGGTGCATCCGCTCTGACTTTGGGTTTTTGCTTTTGCCTTCAAAGAATGCTGTCAGTGTCAGAAATTGCCACTTTGACTAGTACATTCATCATCAGTTATGACTGCAGCGCAGGGACATCTCCACTGGAGTCATATCCTTGCAACCAAAATTGGCATGTTTCACATTATTGGTAATCATCCTTTTTGACAAGTGCAGGTGCAGGTAGCACCGGTAGGGAAACCTAGATTGTGCACATAATTGACCTGATGAGTATACTAAAAGCTAGAGTAAAACTAAAAGCTAAATGACCCTAACCCTTACCCTAAATTCAATATCTCGAAATGCGGTGGGAGGCAGGGGGGACAATTTCCGCAGAGATAGTATTTTGGGCCTGCTGTCATCCTCACATCATTACCCCTTGCAGGGTGTTTGGTTCTCGGCATCACTATAAGTCCAAGCTTGCGCAACACAGGCATGTAGAGTCTGCCAAAACACAGCAGCTGTGAATCAATTCCATTGGGCAAAGTACACAACATTGTGCCACCTGGTCCTCAGCTCCGCCCCCCAATGTGCAGCAATATTTTCCTCACAAGGTCTGGTGCATCGCCCTCCTCCAATTGTCACACCTGAAAAGAGTATGCTGCCCAGATACTGCAACCCAAGTCTATGTCCCATATTTGGGTGAGGACATCCGTGCCAAATAGGAGAAGATGGTGACGCCAGATTTGAGAATAGTAGGTATGACCTAGTTTATGACGACCTAAATCTAGGTCATCGGTAATTGCTAGGTCAGCCATTTTGAGCTGACCTAGCTACGGGTGTGATAAATTGCTGGTAGGGATAAATTGCTCGCGAGCAAATTAATTCCTACGTAGATTTTGTACGATGAATCCTTTTTTGTACACAAAAGTAACTAACAACTCTACAACTCACTGACGAAGCTGGCTACGGAACCATGGCGTCCGTCGAACCGTAGCGGCATCCCATCTCTACCTACCGTGTCCTCCACGAGCATAAACGATGGCCGATGGTATTGGCAGTTTTTTCTATGCTCGGCGAAGTCTGGGGGGCACCAAGACGGCCATGGGACGACGGCGGCCGCCATGGTTGAGAAGTGCGTCTGGCGGCTGATTTTGTTAGTGTTTTGTGCGTAGTTTTACGCAGGCGTAATCGTCGTAGTGGCAGAAAATAGACTAATAGGTACCATTAAAGATAATAAGTTCTAGTTTTAATGACGCAGCCTTGTTGTATGACATGTTGGCTGATGTCTCTGTGCCTCGGAGCCAGGGGTGGGGCACCATGGCGGCCATGGTACGACGGCGGCCGCCATGGTTCATCGTGTTTTATCGATCTACGTGAGTTTTGTCCGTGAGTTGAATGTACACCTTCCCGCCAAATAAGATTTTTTATTGCTCGCGAGCAATAATTTACCTCACCAGTAGCAACAAAAGAAATCAAGAGAAATGATACCCCCTCCCTCTCTCTCCCGCCAAACTAAAACATCCCCCCCGGCCCTGCCCCCCCCGGTCCCAATCATCGTCACATGCTGCCCGCCCCGGTCCCGTCGGGAGCAATCGCAGCAATCACGGGAGGAGGAGCGTAACGGGAGGCAAATATACAATATAATGTCGTCCTCCCGGGAGGCCGAGGTTTTGGAAAGGCAGCGCCAGATGGCGGACCGCCTGCTGCTAAAGCGGCCGTCGTCGTTGTCGTCGTCATCCTCGCGACCTGCGCGGACGACGACGGCCGCTACTACTAAGACATCCGCCGCAGCCGCCGCAGCCGCCGTGGCCATTGTCGGCGGGAAGAACGTGCCGTCGTCTTCATCGTCCGATTGTCGGGACGCCGTCGTCGTCGCGGGACGACGCGGACCGCCCCATCGCGACGACGGATGCGACGACGGTAGGCCGCCGACGCGCGCCGTCGGGGGGACGCGGAAGAGACCCCCCCCGCCCCCCCCCCGGCTATCGGCCGCCGACGCGGCTCTGGCGCCGCGTCGGTCGCGCGTCGTCGTGGAGGGACCGGTGACGATGATGCGTCGCGACGCGCCGCTCGTCATTGATTTGACACTGGGGCCATCGGGGAGCCAGCGGAAGCGTCCGACGACGACGGTGCGTGACGAGGCGGGGGCCGCGGCCGCGGCATTGGCGGCGGCGCGAGCCGCATACGCGGGAACTCGCGCGCTCGCCGTCGCCACCGGGCCGGAGGATGCGTCGGGCAGCAGGCAGAAGCGTCCGACGATGATGCGGGCTGCCACCGCCGCCGCGGCATCGGCGGCGGCGGCAGCCGAAACGCGAATCGCGCCCAAGAAAGGGGGCGCCGCGACGGCGACCACTTCGGGATCGCTCTCGTCCATCCTGCTGTCGAACGCCGGAACTGCGAGGTTCCTGCAATCGGACGCGCCGAGGCTACTCAGGCATTACGAGAAGATAGTCCCGGACGATTATTGGAAGAATATGACGTCATGGGACTTCTTGGGGGATTTGAATGGAAGGATGACGACTTCTCGGGGAGCGGGCGGTGACGGCGGTGGTGGCGGCGGCGGCGGCAGTGGTGGTGGCGGCGAATGCAAAGGGGGGGGGTGCAAGGACGACGAGGACGATGGCGCGCAAGAGAAACCTCCACGAACAACGTCGTTGATGTCGTCCTCGCTCCCAGACTCCTTCGGATCCTACCGTGAGTACTGCGCCCTGTGGGCGCCCCTATGCCTCGAGGAAGCTCGCGCTCAGCTGCTTGCCGAGGTGGCAGGCGACGTACCGCATTGGAGGGGCGCCGGGAGGTACGATGGGGGTCCGGTCCGAGTGATGCTGGAGCCGATGAGGAAGGACGTTCACTCCTCGTCGGAGTTTATCGGCGTGAGGGTGAAGTCCGTTCTGACGGCATCATCCGATTACAAGGACAGGTCGTTCATATCCAACGACTTAGTGCTGCTGGTGAGGGAAGAATCTTACATATGGGAGGCTTATGGTGGAACGTTAATGCGGCGAAAAAGTCAGCAGCAGCAGCAGGGGCCGGGGCAATCGCGGCAACCGAACAGATTCGGGATAGTGGGCTACATTGAGTACACTCGCAGATCGATCGAGGGGGTGACGGTTCAGGTTTCCAAGGAGTTTTGGTCCGACGTCGGAACGTCCGAGATGGTCCTGCTGAAGCTGAGGTGCAACATCACGTCCCTCCGCGAGTTCACGGCCCTGTGCAAGATGGACAGCATCCCCCTGCTGGATTACATCCTCGGCTCGAAGATGTCGTCGAGGACGGGAGCGGCGGGGCCGACGACGAGAATCAAAGGGGGGGAGTCCTATGCCGCCGCCATCGATCCGTCGCCCTCGGACGAAAAGCGCGCGAAGAGGGATGTACTGTCGATGATGGGAGGGCCGTCCGCGCTCGGTAAGGGATTCGCCGATTACGCGTCTCGAAAGTTCAACCTTTCACAGCTTGGTGCGATATCGGCTTCGGCGCAGGAATACGGGGAGGGAGGGTTCACGTTGATCAAGGGCCCTCCAGGGACGGGCAAGGTGAGACAGATGTGACGAATTCATCGATTCTCTCGATCCATCTCTTATCAAATGTTCTTTGCTTGATGTTAACGAAAAAACCGACATCGTAGACGACGACGCTATGTGCACTGCTGAATGCCCTGCATATACGACAGATGAACCAATACTTTCAGGAAGTCAGAAAGCTCGCCGAATCGTTCGATGCCGTCGTTGGGAAGCGCGCGTCTCTATCCCTCTCCGCAGCCGCCAAGAAGCGACCTCGGATACTCGTATGCGCTCCGTCCAACGCGGCCGTCGACAACGTCATCGTGAAAATAATGGAGGACGGCTTCGTCGACGGAAGCGGCCGTCGTTATAACCCCTCGATGGCTCGGATAGGGAGAGGTCAGAGCGAATCGGTCAAGGACGTGTGCCTGGAGGAGAAGGTGGAGAGTTACATAACGAATTCCATGGACCTGACCCAGCTGGATTTATCCATCGAGGGGCACAAGGCCGAATGTCGTCGAATACACGCGGACATATCGAGGCTCAGACAACGCATGCACGCGATGAAAAAGGCGGTCGGTTATCCGCTGGCGAAGGAGTGGGAAATGCGCATAGACGAGGACTCCTTGCGCGTGTACTTCGTCAACCACAAGGACCAGACGACTACGTTCGAGGTCCCACCCCCTCCGGAGCCAGAACAGCGAAACTTTCCCGCCGAGGCGATGCCCGAGTACAAGGAATTCGTTAGCCGCGTCGTGAGGCTGGTTGAGAAGTACAACAACATTTCCACGCAGCTCGAGCGTCTTGATCTTTGTCGGGATGTTTCGACTGCGGTTCAGGGAGGTGAGAATTGCCGTGCCATGAATACGATTCGTCAACAGGTAGAGACGCACATTTTGGATGACACGCACATCGTCACAACGACTTTGGGCACGGCCGGGAATCGTTCCCTGGAGGCGGCCAACAAATTCGAGGTAGTGGTAATCGACGAGGCCGCGCAGAGCGTGGAGCCGTCGACTCTCGCTGGCTTGCAACTAGGGAGCAATCATGCTATTTTGGTGGGAGACCCGCAGGTAAGTGACGGCTCGTTACCTAAGAGGATAATCGAGATTAATTATGAGCTCCTCATCAATCGTATTCCGAATCTTGAGTATTAGCAACTTCCTGCGACCATCTTCAACGTGTCTGGTAGAAGTACTAAGTACGATCGCAGCCTTTTCCAGCGGCTGGAAGAGGCCGGACACGATGTTCACCTGCTGGACACGCAGTACAGGATGCATCCCGAGATATCGGATTTCCCCAGAAGAATTTTCTACAGTGGGCTATTGCTGGATGGTCCGAATGTCAAGCATCCTGAATATGGCAACCCTTTAAAAAGGTCGGTGTTTCGAAAATTCCCGGCGTTCAAGGTAAGCGCACTGTCGCTCGTCTCTCTTTCTTGCCGGGAACATTTGTCATTGTAATTGATTGCCCTATCAAACGCTACCTGCCTTTGCCTTGAAATTCAACAGTCATTCACTGTCTTGGACTTGGAGTCCACAGAAGAGCGAGGCGGAACAAGTCTATCAAACGCCGGAGAAGCGCACTTGGCGCTTCACCTATTCGAAAATCTCAGGAAAGGAACGAATGGGCAGTCTGTCAGCTCAAGAGTCGCTGTGGTATGTTGGTCTCCATGATTGACTTTGCAGCTAATGATATCTCACTCCCTTCGTATCTTCCTTATCATGACTCCTAGATTACGCCCTACGCCCAACAGGCGTCACTTTTGCGTCGCACATTTTCTAGTAGTATAGGGGCTGACTACCAACGATTTGTGGAGATCAGCAGCGTTGATGCATTTCAGGGACGAGAAGCGAACATAGTCATCTTCTCTTGCGTTCGCGCCGCTGGTAGTAAGGGAATTGGATTTTTGAGTGATGTAAGAAGAATGAACGTAGCACTGACCCGCAGCAAGCACTTCCTTTTCGTCATAGCGAATACGAGATCTATTACAGTGAACCCCTACTGGAGAGATCTTGTCAAGCATGCGCGAGAGAAGGAGGCTGTAATTCAGGTGCCGTATTCTGGATCACGACAATCATACTCTTTTCCAGACCTTTCGACTCTGAAGGCGATGCCATCCCCGCTTAAGCAAATTGCTCCTTGCGGTAACAAGAAGCAGAGGACCGACAGCGCTGTCACAGAAGAAAGCAACAGAGGTAATCGTGGATACAACCTGTAGTCATGAAGAAATAAGGGGCGACAACTGTGCTGTAAATGTGAGTGTACCAATTACTTGCTCTACTCTACGATACAAGATATTGAAAACGATACAACATACTTAATCTACACATGCTTCGATGAATAGGTCGCCATCAAGCTCAGACAAAGAATTCACGAAGGCAGGTTTCAGCTCTTGCGTGCTTCCACAAAAAGTGGACACGTACACGGTGGTGCTCAATTCCCCATAAGTGGCAAATCCTCAGCAAGGACAGATGCCTTCTATTTGGATCCAGACAACAAAACGGCCAGGGTCCTTTCTCTCAGCATCAATTTAATAAGAGTCTCATCCTATTTCTCATGAGATGTGTCTACAATGCGATTGGCTTGTCCGTGGTTCTACCACTACCAACTTCTTCAGCGCAGCATTTGCCTTCGGCATTATCTGACTTGAAATCTGACTTGGAAGGTTGGCCAAACCCGCCTTGGTCAATTCTTATCGACTGTGTTGTGGCAGGCGTACTTTTGCTTCTTAATATTCCTGGCGAAGATGGACAGTGATCATCTGTTTCCACACTTTGATATTGACGCAGAAGAGACCTCATCATATCATTTTCGTTCTTAAGCAATTTGTTTTGATGTGTCAAATCAGCAATCAAATTATCATTTTCTGATGTTGATTTGTCATCTGGTCCTGAGAGCATCAGTGAATTTGATTCAATATTGAATGAAGACTCTGCTGGCATTCTACCCGTCCACTTGCGATTTGATGCAAACGTGAAGTCTAACAATTCAATGGGGCAGTCACTTATGCGATATTTTCGCATCCATGGCGCCAACGCGTACACGAACAGCATCCTCCAACATGTACCTGCAAAGCTACCAAACTCATCGTGCCGCAACTTCAACATGTACATAACACCCAACCTGCCAAAAAGTTGCGTCAATCAGAAGATTAGATAAGAGGAGTTTAACTTTGCGAAAAGATAAATATACTCACCTCTCCAAGTATGGATGGCGGTGAGCCTCGCTGCAATATCGACACAACACAGCATCAGTAAATCAAAATCAGCCGTACAGAATGTGGACACAGCAAGAGACGACCATAAGTCTCGAACGGATCACTCACTGGACGAGAATATCTTTTCTAAAAATACGTGGATACGCATCAAGTTCGATTGGACCAAGGTAAGCTGCTCTCTCAGAGATTATTGGGGTATCGATCCGGCCTATTCTCATAACGCCTGCAATAAATAAAAGGAAGCCTCGAAATACCACATATGCAGGAGTCAAACCAAGATTCTGAAAGAAGACAAAAGAAGTTGAGAATCTTGTGAGCTTTTCTACATTTCTTTTTGCAAACAATTTAGTTCTCCGCCTTCTCCTAAATCGGATTGAAGTTATCGTGCATAACTTACCCAGGACTCTAGAAAGACTCCGACTAAATTTGACAAGGCGACCGACTTTCTGTAGTACCCACTTATATTGTACATTCTGTATCCGATCAATGCGATCCATTTGACTAACATCGTAATCACGATTCCCGCAAATATTGAAATGATGAATAACGCATCCTCCGAAAATTCTGGCCAAAGAAAGAGACCCACCAGCACCATAACAATAAATCCGATCGCGACAGAGGTATACAGCGTCCCCCAAAACATCATTCCAACGACCAGAGTTGATTGGTCCACAGCAAATCGCAGTTTCTGAAATCCTTTGCTGTGCAAACTACCAATGCCACCACTTCTGAATTGTTGGATAGTGCGAATTGTGGATGGAATGTATTTCACAGTGACAAGAAAGACTGCCAATTCGCTGCATGCCACACCCAAAAAGAGGGGAAGCATCAACCGCCACCTCCATTTTTCAAGCTGATCAAGTTCTGCCAATAAAGATTGAAATATCTCATTTTTGTATGCCGTGTAGAAGATGGCCCCAACCAGCAAAAATAGTATGCATTGCGCCAGATTACCTGCAAGCAGATGTGTTGAAAACCAAATCCCATCTTCTTCGAATATTTGACCCGTGTAAATTTTTTTCCACACCTGGAACAATCCTTCCTGTAATTCTACTGATCGATCAGAACACCTTGCGAACGCAAGCATAGCCTTTCCGTACGTGGCGACTCCTTCGCCATAGCCTGTTCTGCCATCAAACTCAGCTGTCTTGTGAACGTCACACGCGTTGCGAATCATGAGATTCATTTTGTAGCTCGCTGCGCGTTTAAGTTTGGACTCCAGACGAACCATTCCTGGTATCATCAACGAATTTTGGTTTGTTGATGAACATACCCTCTGAATTACATTCAATACCGAGATTGCAAGAAGAATGAAGCCGCCTACCAATGTCAAGATATATAGTATCCCCTTTTCCGTTTCTGCCGATTTTGTCGTGGATAATACATCAGAATCTATGTCTAAGAAATATGGCATCAACACGAAGAGCACCACAGAACCCATCCCAAGAATAATCCACAAAAGATTTGTAGTGTAAACAGAGTTACCAAGACTTGCCGACAATATGAATACTGTCCCAAAGAAACTTTTTAACAGGTATGAAGGCAGTGGGTGAAATGCATTACATGTACGTATGTGATGATAAGACAGAAAAATCCGGAGGGAAAGGAAAGTGAATCGAATTATCAAACCTATCTCTCCTGATGTTTGGGAATGCGCGTGCAATGTTTGAGATCTCACCTGAGTTTCGCCATGATTACGAGCCAATCCACAATATGTTGAACAATTGTGCAACCGGCATTATTGACGTCACAATCAGCTTGCGCCGACACTATGAGTTTATCATCGTGAAGATACGCAAAGTATGTCGAAATCCAAGTTGCCCAAAGGATGACAACAAATCCCTGCAGCGTGATGTACACAATTGGGGTGAGATATGAGAGCGAAAGTAGAAAAGAAATCAAAGAGTTATGGTTGTTGTTACCCTTTCCCTGAATGTCTCGGCCATGTAATCGATGGGCGCAAAAGTGAATACTTTTTGCACCAGTCTACCCTTCTCCGTAACAATTTCCACATTCTTGAATGGATTTGTCAAACGAGGGCAGTAAGTGAGATTCTTGTTTTTGACATCTCCCTTAGTCGAATCAAATGGATGGAACACATCGTCGTAGTTGGACGTCATACGATTTTCGTTGTCGATGTTGTACAGTTGCACATCCTGAGTCAGGGCACGCGCAAAAGCGCGACAATCAAAGACGACGAGTGCATCGCCTACGATGCCAAGCGCATTTTCCTCGGCACTAGGATTTGATTTCTGATTCGCAGCCATCAACATGTCATCTAATAATCCTTCGTCTTCCGCAATACTCTTTTCTCCATAAAATGTCAATATTTGACGTAGTAAGTCTTTTGTCAACGGTCTTGGGTTTGGGTCACCAGTTGCATCGTGCAAAATGATACGCTGAATATTCGTTATCAAGTCGGTATCAGGCCAGTACTTCCCTCCTTTTTCACTATGACGGTGTTCGGTAAACTCGGATTCGAGATCGGGTTGCGCTTGCTCTTCCTGCTGCTGCAGTACCAAACTTTCTTCAGCCTTCAATAATTCAGGCACCAACAGCAAAGCTAGAACTTGAGTCAAGTCCAAAGAACCATTACCAACGTGACTTCTGTTACCGTCAAAATCACCGGAGGCACTATCCTTGACATGACTACTCTCTGCATCACCCTCAACGAAAGAAGAAATGGATGGTCTCTCTGGTCGTAATGATCCATCTTCTACCCCCCTCCTTGCGCATTCTCCGAATGCACCCATAATCCTCATCCCAACTTCTTCTTCGGTTGTTTTGATTCCATACCGCGACATGAGGAACATCTTGATGTCAACGGCTTAAAGCGGCGGGGGAAACGTGACAAAACGACTGAACACATGAGATTCTCGAAAGCTCTCCTCGTCGCCGTCGCTTCGGAGTGCATGCGATCGATCTAGCCGGTCGGCACACGTCAAACGAGATTTTTGCATAAGCCTCATGCTGATTTTTTTACGCACCATGGATCGACCCGTCTTTCCTCAATCCGATCTTTCCGGTTTGGTGCAGCGCGGAAATGTATTCCAGCTCTTTTACATCCGCGAATGCGCCACACGGGGTGGTCTGCTTGGCTCCCATGATCTCTTTGCCAACTCCGGACAGGCTCACGCTGCTAAAAGCATCGAGCGCTAGAGTACACTACAGTGAGGGGTGGATAGGTACCGTAGAACACTTGTGGTGAGGGACAGACCGAGGGGGCCATGTGCAGCAGGGGCATTCAGCGTTGTGGACCATGGCATCGGGATTGAAGTAGGGGGTAGTAGAAGTAGTGTTTTAAGCGGACGGACGCCTATTTGCGCATCCCCCGCGGATTATTATTACATCCACCCCTGCCCAAGACCCGTCAAAGTGGTTTCGCGGCCGCGGACGCTGTGATCGCCGAGGAAATTTTTTTCAACGGGGTGAGTAATTTCCTGTCAAAAGCCACAGGGCAACGAATAGGGCAGTACCGTCGTATGCCCCCTCGGCGTCGAGCACATCTCAGCCGGACCCAACTACGCCTCCGACGCCTCCTTCGCGAAGACTTCCGGCGTCGTCGCAACGAAGCAGCTGCGCATCTCCGAGCCGCTGCGGAACGTCTCGCAACAAGGGGGCCACAACGAAGCCTCCGCATCGAGTGGCTGTGGTATAACGCGCCCGCCATCGCCGCCGGCCAGGCACCGTGGTACAGACTTGTCCTGTTTGGGGAGGAAGACTACTACCGACAGGGTTTTCCGCCTGACGGATACAGGTTCGTCGTGGGGGACGACTGGGACGCATCGACGGACACCGATTAGTAAAGAGCCGACCGGAGTACCACGATATGTTTTCTCTAGGGGGGGGCGGTCGCGCCAACAACGCCACACAGGGGGGCCGTACCGATGGCAGCGTAACAGGCACGACAACGGAGCAGCGGCGCCCGTCTCTCGAACCTGATTGGGATAATGCGAGTGCGCCATTTAGGGATGACCCATCGGCACCAAACGTGAGCGCACGATTCAGGGAACAAATAAGGGGGGCCTCGGAGGCGAACAACAACGTCTTTGACCTAAACAGGGGGGGGGGCGTCAACCCAACGACACCCCTCAGGTGGGGATATCGTCATCAGCACCACCCCGGGAAATCACCCAGCAGTGGTTCATGGCTGACGAAGGGGACGAGAACCTACAGGGCGCACCCCAACAC
>JALLOS010000385.1:0-13244 GCA_036939435.1 Stephanodiscus minutulus
CTCGCCCTCCGCCCTTATCATCGCGTCCATCCACTCGGCGTACGCCGGACCGCTCGGCGGCATCGGCCGGACGCTCCTCAAAGCGTTCTCCTTCTCGTCCCTCGTCAGGCTCGACGCGCCGTCGGCCTCGCAGCAGTCCGCGTCGTCGCCGTACGAGCTATTATCGAGGGCGTCGTCGTCGCCGTATCGTAGTCGGCGGCGTCTGTAGACGTGCGCGAACGTCGCGATTATCGATCGCACGGGACGGCATTCCTCCTCGACCTTCGTGGCGAGCAGAATCGATCCCACGGCGACGCTCCAGACGTCCAATCTCGTCAGCGACCGCCGGTGGTAGAACCGGTGGAACAATGCGCAGGACGTGGCGTAGGAGGAGGGGGGTAAGCGGAGGATGGTCGACGCGTCGAGGAGGAGGGAGGTCCCGTGCAGTCGGTGGAGGCGCTCGACCGACCGCGGGACGCCGTCGATCGAGGAGGGGGTTGCGGATGGTCGGTGGGGGGGGAGGGTCGCGTGGACGGTCCGGTCGACGATGTACTTGGGGTCACCGCCCACGGAGGCGGCGGGGGGATCGTCGTCGGATGACGACGCGGGCGGCGGACGCGGGGATGCAGTCTCTTCTTCGGTCATGGCGAGGATGGCTTTTGGCGCCCTCCACGTGAGTTTATGTGTTAGTACGTATTGTAGAGTGTACGAGAGTATGATCGAGGAGAGACAACACACATCATGTCCTTCAGCCTAGTTAGACCTGATCCCAGATGTACTTAGGTCCAACCTCAGGGCCAAGTGCCACCCATAGTTGTAGCCATCAGCATAATCCAACCATAATTAGTTAAGAGGCATGCCGAAGAGTTTGAGAATGAATATATGGTAATACCAGATTGTGCATTTACTCTCCAAGGCAAGTTTTGATTCTATGCCATATACAAATAACCAATCTTTACTCCATTATTCACAATATTGAGGTTGCTGGTTTCCTTCTGTTCACTTGTACATAATGAGATGGCAACGCTGCTCAAGCCGCGCTGCTTTGTCGTGCCATGAAGACGGTGAGTTGGGTGGGCTTGATCGACTCGACAAACTTCCGAGGTGCACACGGATCGCATGCGCCATACATCACCCCGCACTCCAGCCCTCTCTACGACGTATCGGGGGGGGGGGGGGTGATGTATGGCGCATGCGATCCGTGGGCACCTCGGAAGTTTGTCGAGTCGATCAANTAGGGGGGGGGGGGGGGGTCGCCGCCTTCCCCCCCCCCCCCCCCGTCATGTTGCGCAGGAGGAAATCGAGCGCCGCGCGGATCGCCTCGACCTGCGCATCCGCGCAGCGGTCCCCCCCCCCCTCCCCGGCGGCGGCGGCGGCGGCGCGGTCCGAGTCGGGGTACATCTCCGTCGTGATCGCGTACGGCGCGCACGGCACGGCCCCGCCCCCGCATATCCCCCACGCCTCGCACTCGTCCCGCGGCAGCAGTAGGAGGCCGCGGGAGGTCGCGGCGATGCCGCACAGCGTCCCGTCCGCGTCCGATTCGGCAATGTGTGTCACATTCTCCACCCCCGCGAGGATCGCGTGGTGCAGATCCAACGACTCTTTCTCGTCGTCGTCGTCGCCGCCGCCGCCGGAGGACGAGGCGCCGAACAGGTAGAACCCGTCGGGGATGTGATCGTCGTACTCCTCGAGGCCGTCGCGTGCGGACCTGGCCGGACGGAATTCGGATGCGTCCGAATCCGTCGTCTCGTGCAGGTCCAAGTGACACAGCCATCGGGGTCTTTCCTCCGAAACAACGCCATCCTCACCCCTCGTTCGCAGTCCGTCCAGGAAGGCAATAAGCTGCCTCGACTCCTCCGTCCTGACCGGGTCGGGGCACGAGATCGACGCCGGTCCGAAGGATCGGTTCGGGTCCACGGCATCGCTCGTCCAGCGCTCGTCGTGCTCGTACCCCCAGGGCGATACGCACGGCACGACGGCCAAGTCGAAGCCAAGCTCGGAGTAACGGAGCGCCAAGCCGGAACGCAGGAAACGCATCGCCCCGGAGATACCGCTCGTTTCGTATCCGTGGACGCCACCGGTTATCAGCACCGCCGGCCTCCTCCTATCATCGGGCGATCGGGATTTGGAGGAGACGGGGGGGGGGGGGGCATCACCTCGGTCGTAGATCGTCGTCGTCCGATCGTCGTCGTCGTCCTCGACCCCACGCCCCAGCCCGTTTCCGCGCGACGGGGGATAGGAGAAGGCATCGGACACGAACGCCAAGAGGTTATAATATTCCCCCGGCCTCCCCCCCCCCCCCCTCTCGAGCTTGCCGTACACGATCGGGCGGAAGCCATCGATGACGACGCCATCGCCGCCGCCGCCGCCCTCCTCCGGCGACGACGGGGAGGAGGAGGCGTGGGACATCAGCACGGTGGAATCGTAGTCCCGATCGGGATGCCTCCTGCGGGATTCGAGCCACGACCTCCTGTCGTCGTCGTCCCACGGCACGCCTGGCGTGCCGATGGGGTAGTCGTGTTTGACCCGCATTGGCACAACACTTTGGGCGGCGGCGGCGGCGGCGGCGGCAGGCGCTGCTATCGTAGTTTTTTCTCCCCATGTTCTCCCCCTGGGTTGTCTTTGTTGGTACGTAACCTTACGTAACCCACGAGGAAAAGAGGTGGGGGACAAAAGCTTGGTCTGTTCGCCGTAGAGTACATAACTAAAAAAACAAAGGATCCAAACAGCCGATTTACCTACCTAGGCCCAACGACGTATAAAAAATAGTAGTAGACTCGGACCATGGTCTTGTGCCCGCACCTACCGGCCCTTGCATCCTTTTAGATAAAATCCATTATTTGGATTGCGATCAACCAAACAAACAAGAAAAGACATTCGCAAGCAAAGGAGGTAGGGGCAAAAATAAAACAGCAACCATGGGCGATCGAGACGACGATGGAGGGGGGGGACTAACGATGAACAACCTATTGTACGAGGTCCAGAACACCCTCGATAAGTTCAAGCTCGAGGACGACGCCCCCGGCGCATCCGACTACTACTCCCCGTACGCCAACCTCGAGAAGGCCGCGGTACTGCAGGAGGCGCGATGCTTCCACGACCCGTCGGCCGTGCGGGAGAACCCCCGCAAGTGCTGCACGGTCATCGCGCAGCTCCTGCACCTGACGAACACCGGGCAGTACCTCAATTCGTCCGAGGCGACCGAGGTCTTCTTCGGCGTCACGAAGCTCTTCATGAGCGACGACGCCAGCCTCCGACGGATGGTCTACCTCTTCATCAAGGACGTCGCGGAGACGTGCGATCCGGACGACGTCATCATCGTCACGTCGTCTTTGACCAAGGACATGACGTGCGACGTCGACCTTTACCGGGCCAACGCGCTCCGCGTGCTCGCGCGCATCGTCGACGCGGCGATGCTCGGGGCCATCGAGAGATACGTCAAGCAGGCGGTGGTGGACAGCTCGGGGCAGGTCAGCAGCGCGGCGCTCGTGAGCGCCACCCACCTCTTCGAGAAGAACCCCGAGAGCGCCGCGATCGTGAAGAGATGGATCAGCGAGACGACCGAGGCCACGATCAGCCCCAACGAGATGGTCCAGGTGAGTTGCTTGTTTTTTTGGGTTACCCCCCCCCCCCCCCCGAAAAATTCGATTTGATCGTCACTGTTCAGCCAAGGTGATTATTATCGTATTTATTGGAGGGGAAGGGGGTGGGGGGGGGAGAAGCCCGTGGTGGGATTATTATTTAGTTTTCCCCCTAATTTAACTTATTTTTTCTTCTCAACCACATCTGATGACTATTTGGTCGGCACTCATGCATCGCCTACATGAAACGCATTGCAGGTGAGTTGCCATGATGTTTGTGGATGTTTAATTAGAATATCGTAAAGATGGGACGTTGAATCGCTCGTCACGTCGGGGGAAGTGGGGGCAGGAGTATATATTATTCGTTGCTCGCATCTGACGCGCCGTGCTCTTTATGCTTCACCCCCAACGACACATCCTACCCCCTCGAAAACAACCCCCAAACCACCCAAAAACCAACCACTGTCCGACCACGTATCTCCNCCTCCTCCCCCCCCGAAAACACCCCCCCCCCCCCCCCCCCAACCATCCAGTTCCACGCCATGCAACTCCTATACCAGATCAAAAAACACGATCGTCTCGGGATGCAAAAGCTCGTCACCCAGTTCAGCCAGCGCAACACGCTCAAGTCCCCCCTCGCGCTCGTCCTCCTCGTTCGGTACACCGCCAAACTCCTTACCGACGAGGTCAGCGAGGGTCGCACGTCCGGCTCCTTCATGAACGGGAGCGCCTTCGCACGTAGCGGATACGCCTTCCTCGAGGCGTCGCTGCGTCACAAGAGCGAGATGGTGGTGTACGAGGCCGCCAAGTCGATTTGCGCCCTCCCGAACATCGAGCCGCAGGAGCTCACCCCCGCCATCAACGTCCTACAACTGTTCCTCTCGAGTCCCAAGCCAACCGTGCGCTTTGCGGCCATCAAGACAGTGAGTCAGGTCGCCGTTGGCAATCCCCGTCTGGTCTCCAAGTGCAACGAGGATCTGGAGGGCCTCATCGCCGATGCCAATCGCAGCATCGCCACCCTCGCTATCACCACCCTCCTCAAGACGGGGAGCGAGAACAGCATCGACAGGCTGCTCAAGCAGATCTCCGTCTTCTTGTCAGAAATCTCCGACGAATACAAGATCACCATCGTTCGCTCCCTCCAGCGTCTCTGCCTGACGTACCCCGCCAAGCATCGCGTGCTGGTCGGCTTCCTGTCCAACTTCCTCCGCGAGGAGGGCGGTTTCGACTTCAAGCGATCCATCGTCAACTCCATCGTGACGCTCATCAAGCAGGTTCCTGAAACGACCGAGAGCAGCCTCCTGCACCTGTGCGAGTTCATCGAGGACTGCGAATTCACCATGCTCTCCACCCAAATATTGCACCTGCTGGGGGAGCTTGGACCCGGAACGCAGGCCCCAGCGCGGTACATCCGCTTCATTTACAATCGCGTCATCCTCGAGAATTCGGCGGTGCGCGCCGCGGCGGTCGCGGCGCTGTCGAAGTTCGCCGCCCGTTGTCCGAGCCTTCGCACGTCCATCCTGACCCTGCTGAAGCGCAGCCTCGACGACGAGGACGACGAGACTCGCGATCGCGCGTCCGTGGCCGTAAGCGTGTTGAAGGAGGCGATGGACGAGTTCCCGTACGTTCCGCCCGACGAGGACGCCGAGCCGGCAGAGGAGCCCGCGCCCGACGTTCCGCAGGCGGGGGATCCCGCGGCGTTCGTGCTGTTGCAGGGGTTACCCATGAGCTTCGAAAGGTTGGATAGATCGATCCGTGCGTACGTCAAGGCCCCCACGGCCATGGCTAGTCCGGAGCTGCTGACGTTCAACGCCCTTCCGATTGTGGAGGAGACGGAGGAACCCGAGTCGGCTCCCGACGTGGCAGACGAGGCTGGCGGAGATGCCGCCCTAATGGCAGCAATGTCCGGAGGAAAGGAGGAGAAGAAGGAAGCCGCCGACCCTGCCGCGGCCGTGTATGCCATTCCGGAGCTAGCGTCCCTCGGACGTGTGTTCCGATCGTCGCCCCCCTCAGCGCTTTCTGAGGATGAGACGGAGTATGTCGTCCGTTGCGTCAAGCATGTCATGCCGGAGCACATAATTTTACAGTTCCTTATTCAGAACACGGTGGAGGACCAGCGACTTGTTAACTGTACTGTTGGGGTTGAGGGGGATAGTGAATGTTTTGAGGTGGCTGGCGAGGTTGCCGCCGAGAACATCAAGTATGGAGAGACTGCCAATGCCTTCACCGTCGTCACTCGAAACCCTGATGCGACCTTGGCACCCTGCAACTTTGAATGCGTGCTTCGCTTCGGAGTCATCCAGGTAGATCCTAAGTCGGGCGAGGATGAGAGCGACCCGTTTGACGAAGAATACCCTCTCGAGCAGTTGGAGCTTTCTACGTCTGACTTTATGGCGAAGGTGGCTGTTCCCGACTTTAGACAGGCGTGGGAACAGGTTGGAAACGAAAACGAGGTTCTTGAAAAGTTTGCCTTACAATTCAAGAAGCAAGATGATGCCGTCGCTGCTGTGATTGATTTCCTGGGGATGCAGCCATGTGATGGGACGGGACATATTAAAGCTGGTGAGGGCGGGAAGAAGCCACACATGCTTCACCTGAGTGGTGTCTTTGTGGGAGGGATGAATGTGTTGGCAAGAGCGCAGGTTGCGGCGTTAGGGGATGCGTCGGGGGTTCTATTGAAGATTGCTGTGCGCAGCGATGATCCCACTGTGTCGAGAATGGTGGCAGACTGTATTAGGTAAATGTGCTATGCATGGTTTTTGAGTCTTGGTCTGAGACATGAAGAAGACAGTTTCTCTTGCTGGAGGGGCTGATTTTTTTTCTCTTTTTCAAGTTTTTTAGTATATTATCTACTAAATAAATGATTAAAACACAATTTGCTTAAGTAAAGCCGGCGCCGGTGCTTAACGGCTCTAATTTTTTTTTTACTTGCCAAAATCCTTATGTACGTTTTGTACCACCCGGCGCTCTTTTGGCTTTTTGGCCCTTATTTTTGCACAAAAATTTATCTGAAAAATGTTCGTCCCCATCTGAACATATTGAATGACAAAAATGTTCAGATGGGGTTATTAACGCGTGCAAGCGAGTGGTCCCGCGCTTTTTTTTTTCCAACCCCCCCCCCCCTCAAATGACCTCTGAGTAAATCCGAGAATTACCGCCCGGCCACTCGCAGCGTTGTAACTTCTCCGGGGGAGGGAATTGATGGGAGACCAATGCATCCCCTGGAAGTATCCTGATCAGGCTATCTGCTGATACCCTATTCGGCGGCGTCAGATCGTGCAGCGGGCGCTGTTGTCAACCCCTCTGACAAAAAAAGCTGTGTCATTTGTAGACCCGACTGCACAACTTGATCCATTGCGCTTATCCGCTGTCCCCGTTAGTTCCGAGCTGTCCCACTTGCCCACCATGGCGGGGGGTTACATGAACGAGCTGCACGAGCTCTAGCGATGCAATGGCGGCGTCCTGGGGACAATGACGCCCCCTGCCGCTGTCTCCGCGGGATCGACAATGCCAACGCTCCTCCGCTGCCGTTGTCACATTAGGTGGTTCTTATGCCCGGCTTCTATGGTTGACCAGTTTGGGCCTGCGACGCGGCCTGGTGGGGGCACTCGTAACATGCCCAACAACTTTACTTTTGGTGCCAAATCACTCGGTTGGTGCAGTGCTGTGGATAAAACAACGCCAATAACATGCCAGCAACATGAGGAACAACAATCCGACCAACCATGGCCGCTGCCGGTAAGCCGCGACCGAGGAAGCCGCCACTGCGCATCGCATCGATGTTGCCGTCAACAAAACGCCATATGCCTATCCCTCCGTCCTTGAGCGCCACGGTGGTGGACGTTCAAGAAGAAGTCGGTCCAGCTTGAGTGGGAGAGAGGATATACGATTCGGATTCATACGTGGGGGTTCATTGGATGCTGCGTATTCAACCTGCAACATTTAGCCTTTGCTCCATGCGAGATGCAAATGCCTCCCCTAACCCAAACGGCTCCATTGGCACCCCTTTGTGGTTGCATCATATCTTCTTTGCGCGATGCCTATGATAAACTCCGCCCCTAATGACTCAATTTGCGCACCCCTTGTGGCTGCAACGTTTAGCCTTCACACCATGTGAGATGCAAACTCCCACGCCCCTCGTGGCTGCAAGTGGGTCTCTTGTCTCCATGCGAGATGCAAACTCTGCCCATCATGTCCCATTTGTTGCAACTGCCATGGTTGCAAGTGCGCCTCTTCGCACCATGCGTGAAGCAGACTTCTGTCAATTGGGCTTGTCTGGTGCATCCCCTGTGGCTGCAACATCAACGTGTCCTCTTCCTCTCCGCACCATGTGTGCAACAATCTTTGCCCTGCATGGCTAAATTGGTGCACCCCTCGAGGCTGCAACATTTTTATCCACGGTCAGCAATCGTAAGCAGTTTTAGACAACTATGTAAGAGTGATGAGACTGTTTATTGCCCTTTGTGGGTGAACTCAGACAATTGAGAATTGCACCCAAACAGCTGCTGTTGTTTCAAATTCAGAGAAATACGGAAATGAAAATATTGCGCTTGGAACTCACGGGGACAGCAGATAAGCGCGATGGATCATGTTGTGCAGTTGGGGCTGAAAATGAAACAGCTATTTTTGGCAGCGAGATTGACACAACGCGCACTGAACATGTCAGATGCCACCAAATAGGGCATCATCGGATAGCCTGAGCAGGATCATTCCAGGGGATGTTGTGGTCTCCCTTAGATTCATAAAAAAAGCACGCAGGATTGCTCACTTGCAAGTTGCAAGGGGTAATAAACATTTTCTGAACATTTTTGGTTCCATTGGATTCCAACATATGTGCACCTGCTTCTACACCTCCTTGGCAGATAAATTCATTCGTCAACATGGACTCCTCCGATTAATCACATTTTCTTGTATCATCACTGATGCTAAGAAGCTCCCTAATTATTTTTGAGAAATCAGTGTCATGCCGAAGATGGTCTCAACGCCACAAAAGTGTTCACACTTTTAAAAAGTGAACACTTTTTAAAAAGTGTGAACACTTTTAAAAGGTTTTATGTTAACACTCTGAAAACGTGTAACAGCTTTAACACCTAAGTGCATTCCGGCAGGAACAAAAACTCCCGCTCATAAGACTCTAAGCTAGCAAAACACACATCAAACAAACATCCCCACCATGATGAGCCGTTTTCTATCTAGCAGCATGGTTTCCATGGATGAACACACCCCACCCCCGGGGAGCCTCTTCGGAAGGGGTTGGACGAGGCCACCATTGAAGGGTTTAGTATAAAATTAAAAAGTAATTGAGAAAAAAAATTATTTCTACTGACTCTCTGTAAATTGAAACAATCACTCGCCCACTGCCGGCAATGATAGTCAAAACGGCATTCATTGCCGTCGGCGGGCCGCCATAATATATGAACTAAGTTATTACATAGTAACAAACAATATTATGATGACGACGATGCGGCGGGGAGGTGCAGACGCAACAATAACTCAAGGTGACTGTGGCGGCGGGGGGGGGGGGCAACGGGCGTCTGCGTAACAGTGGTGATGAGCAACGACATTTGACAGTGTTGGCGATGGATGACAACAAGACAACAGGCGACTGGCATTCGATGGACGCGGGGATGGACTTCGGCAAAGAGAAGGCAAGGCAGCGGCGGTGCGGCGTTTTACGGCAGCGGTGGACAACGAAGAGGGTGGGTGTTTGATAGCGGCAGCTGTGTTCAATGGCGGCAGCGGCGTTCAATTGCTGTGACGATGGCCGACTGCGTGATGGGGCGGCAACAAGGTGGCAGGGGCAAAGACAAAGAGGAAGATGCAGACACAACAATCGCGGCTTGTGACAGCTGGCGGAGGAGGACAACAGCAGTGACATGCGGCTATGGTGACAGGCGGCAGCAGCAGTGGCAGTGGCAGTGGCAGCAGCACTTGCGACGGCAGTGGTGGCAGGCGGCTACGGTGCTGGGTTGTGCATTCCATCGGATTCCGGCAGGATTCCGACGGAAGTTGGCCAAAGTCACCGTCAGGAAAAAATGTGAAAGTTCGAAGCACCGGAATGCGCTATAATACTATCTTAACCGTTCCGGTCCATTCCAGCTGGTGTGCCTTCTTAGTGAATGATCGTTACACTTGGCACAGAATACCATGTTTCATGGGTCCTTCCCTCCGGACTCCGGATTCCGGCATTCCGAGTTCCAGAGGATTCCGGAACAAATTAATCTCGCCCTGGAATGACTTAATTCCGACGTGTGTTCAGCGGAATTGAAGTAATCCGCGGGAACCGGAGGATTCCGAAAAATGAGGCCGGGCCGGAACCGGAATAAAAAACGGAATGCACAGGGCCAGCTATGGTGGAGAAGGAAAGAGCAGCGGCAGCAGAGCTGAGTGATTGCATGTTTGTCTTAATTACCGCTGCTCTGCCTACCGCCGGTAAAGCCACAATGGCGCAATCTTTGCTCCAGAGGGAGTGCGTGAAAAGTCATGCGCTGCTCAGCCGGTAAAGCCACTCTAATGATGTGGTCACAGGAAGTCACAAACACTTTTTTAGACGTCATAGGTGGTCACAGCGTGGTCACAGGCAGTCACAACAAGCACATGATGATTGATGATTGATGATGTTGTTGTTGTTGTTGTGTGAGCCACCGGAGCACTATCGTACGTGATCGTACTCGGCCTCTATCCATGCTAAACATTGCCGGCCTCACCCCACTCACCGCCCTCGCCGCCGTCCTACTTCATCCAACCAGTAGTGCTCGCGCATTCGAAATCGCGGCCTCCTCCGTCGCTGCTTCTCGCGTTCTTCCGAGGCCGTTGTTTCCTCCTCTCGCGGCATCGCCGCCACCCTCGGCATCCGCGGCATCCGCCGCCGCCGCCGCGGCGGCGCCCTCGGCGATGCCGGCCCGCTCCGCCGCGCGATCGTCCGCCGTGGCTGCCTCCCGTCGTCGCGAGGCGGACGACGACGATGCGTTTCCGAACAACAACAACAACAACAACAACAACAACAACAACAACAACAACAACAACAACATATTGGTGCGGATAGGCATCATCGGGGGAGGGGCCGCGGGTCTCGCCGCGGCCCGCGCCTTCCTCCGCGCCAACAAGGGGGGGGGGGACGGGTCGACGGCGACGAACGACGGCGTTCGATTCGAGGTGACCTTGCTGGAAGCGAGCGACTCCATCGGCGGGATCTGGAAGTACGAAGAAGGAGGAGGCGATTCCCCCCCGCGCCCCCCCGCCGAGAAGACGAAGGAACGGCCGAAGAAATCTCGACCCATGTATCGCAACCTCCGAACGAACCTTCCGAGGGAATTGATGGCATTCCGGGAGCACGCGTGGGGCGGCGATGGCAGGGAGGCCAGCTACGTCACCCACGGGCAGGTGCAGCAGTATTTGGAGGAGTATGCGAAGGAATTCGACTTGTCGAGCTGCATCCGCTTTGGTTGTTCGGTGAATTTGTTGAAGGTCATGATGACCGATGATGGCGATGATGGCGATCGTCGTCGCGTGGGGGAGGAGGAGGAGAGGGACGAGCAGCGCGGGGATGGTGGCGATTCGTGGCCGAAGATATCCCTAGAGTGGACGGACCGTGGGAACAACGATCAAAAGTGTCAACGAACCTTCGAAGGGGTGTGCATATGCAACGGTCACTACGCGCATCCCTCCTTCCCTCCGATCCTCGGCCTCGAGAACTTTCGGGGAACGGTGATGCATGCCGTCGAGTACGACGATCCCAACGACTACGCCGGAAAGACCGTCCTCTGCATCGGCGCTCGGGCCTCCGGTGGGGACATCGCACGAGAGATCGGATCGGTCGCACATCGCGTATACTTGAGCGATTCGACGTGCGATATGAGGGAGGAATACGGCAACAACGTGATACGGATGCCGCGGACGACGTCCGTAGGGAGCGACGGGGAGGTGCATTTTACAACAGCGGGGGGGGGCGACGAAGAATGGACCGCGAACGACGTGGACGTCATCATCTTCTGCTCGGGGTACGACTACTCGTTCCCGTTCGTTACGGAGGAATCGAATTTGGAACTGACGTCGATTCCGGGCGAGAGGCGCGTCCGACCTCTCTACGAGCAGCTGTGGCACGCGATCCACCCGTCTCTGTCCTTCGTCGGCCTACCCCACAGCGTCGTGCCGTTCCCGTTCTTCGAATTCCAATCCGAAGCCGTCGTCGCCCAGTGGAAGAAGCCATCCGGGGCGGCCGGGAGGAGGAGGAGCGTCGTCGTCCCTCTCCCTCCGCTGTCGGAGCGGATGGTAGCGGCAGATCGCGACGCGATCTCGGGCGGCCCCGCCGCGGGCGGCCCCCCCCCGGGAGGACGGGTCACGGATACGCATTACCTCGGCTCGTACCAGTGGGACTACTGCAGGAGGCTATCGCGGATGGGTGGAACGTACGACTATTCGATGGAGAATTTCATCGAAACGAATAGGGCGATTTACGATCGCAGTCAAGTGGAACGAATGGGCATGACCCCCGGAGGGAGTGACCTGTACAGGGAAACTCGATTCCGTAGACTGGACGATGAGCGATCATACGAAATCCTTCACTCGGAAATAATAGAGCCCGCGAAAGTTAAGATACCGTGATTTTTCGTTGGCTATTATTTTCAGAATTAGTGTTCAGATAAATTCACAACACTCGTCCCCACTTGCAACGATGGACGAATCATTCCTCGCCCTACTTACGCAGTAGTAGTACCCTCGGAAGTTGAAAATGTCATCCAACGTAATCGCCCACCCCTTGTCCCCGGCGGCGATCAAGTATCCGCACCGTCCCAGGAACGGCGTAACGAACAGCGCCCACGAAACCACCAACAGCGCCTGCTGGGTCGGAGCTCCGTGTAATCGACCATCGGACGGCCACGGTGCCTCCTCGCCCTTCTGATATGCCCGATCGGAGACGTTGTTGAAGAACGCGTCCATGTTCCCCTGGGCCTCGGATCAGCACGACGGTTGGGCCATGTACATACATACCGCCTGGTCGTATTCGTCCGAGGGGACCGTACGGCGGAAGTTCGATCTCCGACGACGGTTCCCAGAGCGAGGTCGACTCGTCGAAGGTCGACGGTCTGGCTTTGTAGGTCGGATCGAACGGTCGGAGCGTCTGTTTGTTGGACAACGAGGGGGACGTTTTCTTGGCTGGGAGGCGCGCCGTCGTCGTCGTCGCGGCCGAGGCGG
The DNA here is from genome assembly GCA_036939435.1 of Stephanodiscus minutulus. Lineage (NCBI taxonomy): Eukaryota > Bacillariophyta > Thalassiosirophyceae > Thalassiosirales > Thalassiosiraceae > Stephanodiscus > Stephanodiscus minutulus. The sequence goes on from JALLOS010000385.1 coordinate 12,756, forward strand.
CGGGACGCATGCACATGTTGTGGGAGCCTCTCCCCACTCGTTGTCAAATCCACACCGTCAGTTGACAGGGCAATTGGTGGTGGCGGTTTGCACCGCACAGCCGGTAAGGCCTTGGCGGCGTATGGATTTTCTGTGGGGTCGTACATAATACGATTAGTTTTCTACGGATTGGGTCTTTTTCTTTTTGTGTGTCGTAAATTACAGTGTGATACTAAAACAGCGCCACCATTGTGACGCCTCTATGAATGTGGGGTGGGGGTATCTATGGTGAGTTCAAACTTAATAATACTTCAGAGGGAGAATTCAGATTTGTCGAACTGGCCACCCGGCCTAACTTCATCACAGTCCGGGCTCATGCAACGCTGATAATCTTGATTCTCGTACGAACATTTAGGGCATACCCACGCATCAGACGACACCTCTGCCATCATGGCAGATTGTCTCAATTATTTCTTGTGGCGATGATACCTTCTGGAGAGCTTGGACACC
>JALLOS010000386.1:0-13246 GCA_036939435.1 Stephanodiscus minutulus
GGGTAGTGCAGGAATATTCAAATGCAGCGGCGTGTAGTGTTTCGGCAGACGACTCTATTTTTTTTCGTCACCCCGTTGTTCGACCATTATTAGAGTGATCTTTAAACGTCAATTTGCTGCATATTATTCACTACCTACCTAGATAGATAGTGGTCTGCGATTTTTTTTGGCAGACAGAGACGCCTTAGGAATTGATGAATGAACACGAGAAATACTTCGGAGAGCGCGATTGATGTCGTCATGGTTCATTGGGTGGGAAGATTGGGAGGGCAACAACGGCAACAGCGTCGCGACGGAGGACGACGACGACGACGCCGACGCGGAAGCGGAAGCGGGAGAGTACGCGTGCGATTTCTTGAAGGTCGCACTACGCCGACTTTGAGAGGTGCATTTTGGGAGGATGACACCAACGACGATGATGACGGAGACAAGCAGGGCCGACGAGCACGACAAAGACGTCACTGTGCAGTTGATGTTTGGAACGCTCTGCCCGCCGGAAGACAAGGCTCGCCCGCTGGGTCTTTGTTGTCGTCGTCGATCGACGGCTCGCCCGAAAGGCCGATCGTCGGCAACAACAACGGCAAGGGCAGGCGGGGCGGATCCGTCGTGGACGGAATGACCACGGACAGGGTGAGGACAACAGCAACGGCGGAACAGGGGATACATAGGTGACGACAACGCCTACACACACAACAACACGCGGACAATAACATAACATACTCTAATATAATAAAAAGCACATCATATGCCTAATATTTTGCAACTAATGTCGCATCATGGAAGCCACGCGAGGGCACATCAATTTATGGAATATCGTCATGATATTCATGCATTAGATGTGTCAAGGTGAGGGGAGAATGGCCCAAATGGTCCACAAGGACTAAATCACCATGCGAACCCCATAGCTAGCCACAAGCTAGCACACAAAACATGAATGAGACGAGTCATTCTAATACCATGAGCTACTTAGGAATACGTAGAGCTCATTCACATTTTTGTGTTCCGAGAAAAGGAGATAAACACTTGAGAGGTAAGGTACGAGATTAACCCCAATGGTGCGCCGTGACAATTTTTTCTTCTATTTTATACTAATCCTATGTAGCGCCCTACGTACGATAAATTCTTCAACCGTTGCGCACCATTGGCCAGAAAAATCAGCCGACCATGTTGTGTGGCGGCTTTTGCCCATAGCATCGCCCATGGGCTGCCGGCACCCAAACCCAGCGTATCGCCGTCATCCTCACATCATGGGCTAACGTGCCTACGCTTGATTTGGGCATCCTACACTTCTGGGTCAAGAAATATAGTATTAGTATAATTGACACATAGTAAATGTGTTACATGACTACACTACTACCCTTTACACCGCTCCCTCGCCAATTGTGCCCTCGATCGTCTCGTTCACCATCCCCAATGCTGTTCCTTTCCACTCCATTGGCCTCCCTGAGAGCCTTTAAGGACTCCCATTCCTCGTCGGTAAAATCCAGAACAGCTGCAGCTGCAGTCCTCTTCTGAATTGCCGCATACCGTCCAAGATAGGTTCCCGACATGTCAATCCGCTTATTGCTTAATCTTACCAATTGTTCCTCGTCCTCAGCCGTCCACACATCAGCCATTGGCGGTTCCGTGTTTGCCGCACGTATCTCCCTCCACTGCGCAACTTTCTCTGCCTTCCTCATCACCTTCTTCTCAATGCCATACCAATTCAGCAATACATCTAACTCCTTTGTGGACACGTTCCTATAATTATTCGATTTGAAGCACTCCGCCTTCTCCACTAAAATTGCCATCCCCTTCTCACGAATCTCAAACTTCTGCTGCAGTGACTTCTTCAATTTCGTTTTTTCTGCGGTCTCCTCCTCCCTCGCCAGAAGTGCTTGAGCTTTAAAAAAACGTCCGAACACACATGACTCCCACCCGTTGCAACGAACTTTTTGCCGTGATTGTTGGCACGAGCCAACAACTCAATCCGCTCACGCGACATCCGTTCCGTGATGGGAGTCGTCCGACGTTCTGTCGGTTTAATGGTCACCAACGCCTGCAGTGCCGACCCATCGTAGCCAGCCTCAGTCAGCGAGTAGACGGCATACTCATTCGCCTCTTGCACCAAATTCACAAGCAAAGCATAGTTCTTGTCCATATCAATTGACTTTCTCACCTGTGGGTCATCGAGACACTTGCGGGTGGGTGGTGCAGCACCAATTTTTTCCCACGAATCAAGGCAACGTTGACACAAGAAGCCTATCTCAAACGCCAACCCTAATCTTAATTTCTATGTACCAACCTCGAAGCAAACATTTCAATGATGCCATCCGCCATTGATGTGCCTCCCGGCGAATCAACGTTGGGCAAATTGCCGCACACCAGTCCGGCGAGGGCCGCAGAGCCTTCACACGCACAGTCATCCAGGAGCCCGCGCAGGGCAGCCGTTCACAGGTGATGGATCGGAGAGGATGGCAACTATGATCACATCATTGCCATCAACATGAACATGTCATGATGGGGGCAATTCAAGGTTGTCTTCAAATTGAGCAACAACCTTGCCTTGCCAGGACGTGGGAACAAGGGGTATGATCCGGCAAGCAAGTACGACCTCATCTTCAGAACGCTCTGCCACAACATGAATTGCTTTATGCTGAAGGCGGAATTGGATCCAGCATGCAATGATGTGACACACAAGAACTGCAATGTGACACACAATAACTCTAACAGATCTTGGCATTTATTTTGCTTTTTGTCAGTGCATAAAATAGAGAGAGAAGCGTGCCATCAACTTGGGGAGTAATGCAGTATTTAAAATTATAAAACTGGGTGAGTAATTGCACAATAATGTATTGTTCATGTTGAGGGATGAAGCAATCTTGTCCCACATCCTTTGCCCACCAAAAGGTCATTGTGACCATCACTAGCCTCACAATCGACCTCCAACATGAGGGCGACAGTGAAGAGCAACCACCAAGACCAACAGTGAAGACAAGCAAGGCCGCTCCTCCCACAACCATCCTCCACCACTATTACTATTATGTCATATGGCACGGTAGATAACCCACCAACGCCGACAGCAAAGAGTCACCACCAAACCGACAGCGAAGTCAAGCGGCCCTCAAGATAATGGCAGCAGTGAGGCCGAGCAAGGCCAATGCAGACAACTCTTCCACTTCCAACACAGTATGTTGTATTACTAGAGCTTGAGATCCATGTGTGACATTTTTACGTAGGGGCATGTGACGTAGCAGCACGACAGAGAGGTCTAAGAGGTCCTGGTGATGTTGACAGGTCCTTGCTCCCAAGACTTTGATGACAGTGGGGCAGGGCTGATCATTGTCCCACGGCTTCAAGACACTCTGTCTATGTCATGTTCACACGAGTAGAAATAAATGCTTTTTAGATACATGCCACTTTCACAAAAATTTTCCACTTACAACCTAAAATCCTTACTACAAAATTGTGAATGGTCATTTCCAAAGATGGCTACTACTGGAGACCACGGCCATCCAATTCTTCTGTATTGTCTCTACCCAAAATGTCAGAACTATTGCAGCACACAAATCATCCAGGCAACCTTATTGTCATGTTCTACCGCAAACTCAGCTAATTTTGATAGGCAAATAATAGTCACGATGTGTGTTTTAATAGTCTGTTATACGATTGTCACATGATCAACCGGTGGTGGTTGTTCTTTTGGAATATAATTTGTGACATTTACATGCTCATAACAAGGCAATTGCATCAAACTGTGAACAGTTTGCCAGAAAGGGGTGAAGAGATATCAAGATATATTAAGACACGGTAAAAAAAGGTTCCTCCAGCCCACGCGCAGCGATGGAATCTACGCTTCAATTCAAAGTGCAACAAGGTTCATCATGACATCGTCTACCTTCCCCAAGAATTGATCTTAATTCTTTATTTTGCCGCCAGCTAACCCATCATCATCTCTGTCCAGATTAGCCCAGCAGGAGACCTTTTCTAACAACGCTCGGCACATGACAAGGAGCAGATGCCCTGGTAGCTCGTTTAAGGAGCTTGAACAATCCTGTGCCGATCGGAACAGGGATGCCCATGATTATACATTCCGATACGCCGTCGATGGCATCAGTCCTCCCATGAACAGCAGCATCGAAAAGATGGTCTGTGGTCTTTTCGAATGATGCAAGCATCAATACACTCTCCCGCATCTTTGCAACACCAAAACGTGTGATGCCGAGAACTTCGCCTTTAAAAGTCATCACATCTGATAAGAGTAGCAAGTGACGACTGTCAATACCAATGCCATATGCATTCATGATATAGGAGATTTCTGAGGAGATGGATGTTCTTGCAGCTTCAACGCCTAACGTTTGCTCCACTTCAATAATATGGTTAGTAGTGGTCAGCCGTCCATCAATTCCGGGAGATCCCATCACTGCCGATAGCCCGCACCCTTCGATGAGGAGGTGGTATTGCGTACCCCCTCCTTTGTTTTCTTCGTTGATAACAGCACGATTAACAGTCGATATACCTTGAACAATCACCTTTGGAAGCGCAACTTTCAGCGCTTGCATGGTGAAGTATGTCGGCGAGTCTCCTTTATCAGGTACAAATACACGGAGCTTCGACTTCGATCCCTTCTTGATTAGAACATGCCTTTCTGATAGATTGCGGAGGACAGGTGGTCTCGTTACGCCAAAAACTCCCTTCAAAATGCTTCGTCGAACAGACACTGAATCAATGTTCAATCGAAGTTGTTGTATGGCATCCATGTCTAGCTGAATAGAGAGATAGCAATTGCTACTAGAGTAAACCTCCTTGATGTAAGTAGAGATCTCCCCTAACGTTGTTCTCTCGATCCCGGCCTTGACTATTCTGGCTCCTACTTTATTATCATGTTGAACAAGATGCGCTGTAATGATAGGAGTTGATATGACTTTTGATGCATTGATGATTTCCTTCAGGCGAGGAACGCCGAGAGTCACATTCATTGAAGAAACTCCTGCGAAGTGAAACGTCTAAGAAAGAAAACGTGAGAAATGGCATAACAGTGGTTTCATATTTTCGTGATCACATATAATTTCTGCACCTTAAGAGTCATTTGAGTTCCAGGCTCACTGATACTTTGAGCACCGATTGCACCTACTGCCTCTCCAGGTTCTACCAGAGCTGAAAAACGAAAACAATTAGTAAGAGAAATGAGAAGACCACAGGACGAATGAGGGAATTGCAAATGTACAGAAGCAACACACCTTTTGTGTACTTCGTGAGAGCTACTCTCAAGAACTCATTCACTTGGGTCTCCGTGAAACGACAGCTGTTCCACGTCCGCTGCTGTATAAATGCATCATTGAGACATGATTCGATGGCCTTTTCTTGTTTCGCAACAATGTCTTTGAAGAAAGATTCAATTTCAGTCAAGAATATGCGGCCATTCGGAAGAAGGCGTTGAAAACGAGCTTCGCCTAAGGATCCTTCAATCTTATTCAGAAGCTGATCTTTCAAAAGATTGGGCTCCTCCGAGCATGGGAACGTTTGCGATACATGGAGCCTAAGACGATCGAATTCCACGGGACGGCTATTGTTTTCCATCATTACAGGACTAAGTGAATCGTCCCCATACGTGAATTGAACAACTGTATTCTCGGAATTGCGCACAGAATTGTCGTAGCGAAGTGAAAGGTCCTCCAACGCCTTCATAAGCCTCCGAGCCATGTATCCAGTTTCTGTGAAGAACGAAAACAATTAATACGAGCAGTGAGAAAACCACAGGACGATTGAGGAGAACTCAAACAACGCCGACCTTTTCAAATACCTGCAGTTTTTACGGCAGTGTCAACCAACCCCTCGCGGCCCCCCATTGTGTGAAATATAAATTCTGTCGCAGTCAATCCAGAGTAAAACGAATTAGCGACGAATCCCTTAGCAGGAGGCGTCAAACTATAGTATTGAAAATGAGGCAACGTTCTGTTTACAAATCCATCTTGTATACGATTTCCTCCAACTGCTTGCTGACCTACGCAAGCCATCATTTGAGATATGTTTAGAGGGCTTCCTTTTGATCCACATTCAGCCATGATTCGTGGAGTATTTGACCAGGGCTGGGGCAACACAAGAATCAGCACCATGAGAATAAAACAAATTACTTGAGTAAAAAATGCGTATCGCCTTACCAATGTTCTCATTGCTTCTTGTCCAGCCGATTCACGGAGCTTACCCAGAATTCCATTTAGGATTTCTTCCAGCGACTGGAGTAAATCACAGCCCGGGCGCAACTCCAATGTCCCTTCGTCATATTTCCTGATAGCGTCTTCGGCCTAATTTCAACAAATAAACAAGAAGGAATGCAGATACTATTCAGCTTAATCGCCCTGCACTTGTTCTGTGTAGTGGTATCTGTACGTACCTTTTTATATCCAGCACTGAGAATGTCAAACTTCATCTTCTTCATCGATGATGAAGGGGACACATCTGAAATACCCATGGAAAATCCTCGATGCATACCAAAATATCGAGCACAAAACTTCGAGAATCGATCCATGAAGCTGGCTGCGTATGCTGGTCCGAAATCCCGCAGCAAAACATACAACAGGCCAGTTTTGCTACCATCTCCTATTGTCTTCTTTGCGATGTTCCCTGATATCAACTCGCCATTCCTGAAAGCAACAAACCCATCGTTTCTACAAAAATGTTTCGCATTCTTCTCATTGTCGTAATTCTTTTCTTTCATCTCAAAATTGACAAACGTTCTCGATTGTTGGTTTGGCTTCACGATACAGGTAAATACCTGCTTCCCTGTCCACAAGGGTACTGGTTTCAATATCGCTGGCAATGGTACATCCACGTGCTCTTCGGCCAAGCCAAAGTATGCAACGAGCGAGCAAAACGTCTCCTTGGAAAAGAATTGGTCCCTCTGGCTGATCAAATATGCCGTGGAGAGGAAGTCCTATGACGCATATTCTAATGTAAGACTGAGCAATGTGCACTTCTCTCGCTGACTCCTGGGGGGGAAATGACACTTACCTGACTCGCTGCTACAAGTGGCTCCCCATTGCGTGGTGTGGAGATATTTTGATGGACCCCCATCAAAAGGTTTGCCTCTGTCCGCGCCTCCTCCGTTTGAGGTAAATGCATGTTCATTTCGTCACCATCAAAGTCGGCATTGTATGGCGCACAAACGCAGATGTTGAACCGAAAGGTTCTCCATTCGAACACCTTAACCTGATGACTCATAATGCTTAGCTTGTGTAAGGAGGGTTGACGATTGAATAGAACCACATCTCCATCTTGCATGTGACGCTCAACGATATCCCCAATCCGAAGACTCTCGGCGGCACGATCCCGATCTCCAAAGGCGAGAGATTTAGCGAAGGAATTTTCGCCAGCCATACGGATGAGATTGGCACCTGGGTGAACATCGGGGCCATTACGGACTCGCTCTCTTAATTGTTCAATGTTGTACTTCGTAACTTGTTCTACAGACGAGGTTCAAAATTATTGGACATGTGGATGTGAAAAAGAATGCCAGTATAACATGACGGCTTACCAGGATAAGTCATGATCTTCGCGACATGCACAGGGACGCCAACCTGGTCGATTCTCAAGTTTGGATCGGGGCCAATCACGGTCCGCGCCGAGAAATCGACCCTCTTTCCACTAAGATTGCCACGGAATCGCCCTTGCTTTCCCTTTAACCGTTGACACAGCCCCCTGATGGGCTTGTGACCAATCTCCTTTTTCAGTCCAGGCATGTCACCATTAATATACTGCGCCACCTGACTTTGGAGGACGTCCCAACCCTCCATGATGGTTTTCGTCTGCGGGTTACGGGTCATGTTGAGTTCCAGCGCAAGGTTGACGTTGATGATTTCCAGCAATTTCACGGTCAAATCGTCCTCATTACTCCCCCCGCCGACATCCATCGCAACGCTCGGCCTGATGGGAACTGGCGGGACGAGGATGTGTTCCAATATCAAGTTCTCCGGACGGCCAATCCATGGGCTCACCCAAAGCACCTCACAATCATCATCCGTCATGGCCCTGAACAATTCCAACACTCGGGTGGGGAGCAGGTCTTCCACCGCAACACGTAGTGCGTGAGAGACATCAGGATTGGATTGAATTGCGCCCTGCAGCGACTGCAGCAGCTCCTCGGTTTCGTCCTCCATATGCCTTCCCTTGTACTTCTCATGGACTATTTTGAGTGTTGGGGCTCCGTGAATCTTCTTAACCGTACCATTCGGCTTATGACAATAGGGGCAAATGTGATTCTTCTTGCATTTATCCACGATTTTCTTGAATATGGACGATTTCCCCAGCACATCCGTTCGCGGACTCCTCATCTTCTTCAGCAGCGCCTTTCGCTCGGCATCGCCCAGCAGTACGCGCGAGCACGACTTGCAAATGCACTGGAGCAGGTTCAGCGTGTGCTTCATGTACCCTATGTGGAAGACGGGGAGTGCCAGCTTGATGTAACCGAAGTGCCCCGCGCAATCGGCCAGCTTGAGCTTGCACGTCGCGCACGTGCTAACCTTGTCTGAAACTCCCAGACGGGTGTCCAGCACGCCATTAGGAGCGGGGGATCGCTGGGGCATCGTGAATAGGTCGCGCGACGTGACCTGGAATTCCGCCAGCCTCTGCATGTCGGAGGACGAGAGGAGACCGAATTGCAGGTGGCTGATTTGCTTGGGGGTGGTGTTTTCGTCATTCAGGAGCGTTTGATGGGTGGCATGCGACAGGGGTAGATCCTGCTCGTCTTGAACAGTTGTCATGTGCGCGGTCTCGACGCGGATGGCGTTCCTCCACCGGCGGTTTTACCTCACCGCGCGCAACGCGTTCCTCGGCACCGGGGCGTCGTCGATGTTCTTGGGGTTCTACTTCCTCTGGACGAGAGCAGCAGCAGCAGCAGCTGGGGTTTTATGGTGTGTGTGGAACATGCACACGTACTCTACTGCCAACAAAAAAAGCTAGCTAAATAAATCTGCACACAAAAAAAGCTAGCTGATGACGTGCACAAAAAAGCTAGCTAAATCTGCACACAAATGATGGGCGGGAGGCTAGCGTGCACAAAAAAGCTAGGTAGCTAAATCGCATCAATGGATTCCAGTTTTGAGCAAGAGGTAGCAACCCAAGATCTCCCCTCTCTCCGCCAAGTTATTCCGCTCAAAAAAAATAAACTAACTATGTCGTTGTTGGACGTTGGAGTGAGGAGGTTGAAACTAAATTTTATTGGGCGTTGCGGATCGGTAAGCAAAGAATAATCGTTGGTGGATTGGTAAATCGGTAAACTGACGAGAGTAATCACAGCCTCGCCAATATCGTGGACCAACAACCCGACCTCTGCGGGCGATACCTAGACGTCCCCCGCATTGCCGCAGACAATATCTCCTGATACGTTGTTCACAGAGTATCCAAGCTCTCTGAATTTCTTCGTAAATCTCGCCTTGGCGGAGTTAGAGTGTGTCACCATCGCGTGACATTTCTTGCACAAAGCGCAGGTTTTCCGTAGCTCCATCGATGCCAACTTCGGAGATTTCAATGCACACTTACTCGGTTCACATTCCTTCTTAGATTCGAGAACGTGATGAAAGTCAACTCCGTACAACTGGATTACGGTTAGAGAACTGAAGGATAAGCCACACAACAAGCATCCGCCTGTTTTGCGAGTTATGATGTTCTGGTACACACGACATAGATGGTAAGGTCTTCTCTCCATTGTTGGTTGACCCCACTTGCTCTTTGAGAAGTATGCGACATCTTCGAGTGCAATTCCCACCTTGTTTGCCATCGTCTGCAAGGCTTCGAAGCTCATCTCCTTGGAATTTCTGGGCGTCTGCCATGCACGTTCAAAGTCATTGAGAAGATTCTTCCCCTCTGTGGAATCGAGATAGAGACTAACTGCTTGAGGGGAGGTCGGATCGTATTTCCTCATGAGATCCTTGGGGAAGTCAGACATAATGCAATACTTGTTTCTATAGTGACAGAAACCACAGGTAAGCTGAGTCTTTGAAGCCTCGATCAACGCTGTACCAATGCATTTAACACCACAATCAAGAGATAATGCCTTCTCGCTATCTTCAAGCACTCGGTAGTTTTCTTCGACGTGATCGCTTTCGAACCCAATAGCTCCATACATTGGCTATTTGGCCATGCAATACGGCCATCCACATATGCCGATGATGCCGAAGTTGCTTCCCGATTAGAGCCGATGAGTAAGTGCATGGTGATGTGCTTTTTGGTGTGTCTCGCGAATCCTATCAAAATTGCAAGCTTTTCTGTGAAAGGGGTATCCCTTGCATTTTTTTTCCAGCACANTAAATTATGTTTGTTGAAGTAATCTTCCGAATCTTCTGGACGAAAGCGCGCGATGTCCCCGAAACCTTGATTGGCGAACATGGACTTGATTTTTGGGTATGAATAAGCTTGACGTTCTGGATCATTTGGCCCAATTGTCGAAATCAACGATGCAACGTGGAAAAATTCCTTGACATTGTCTCTCTGAAGGATTTGAACGATGGGGACATGATTTGGTGCTACAGGATAATCGTGTAGCAATTTCTCCGATTTAGTGATTGATGTGGAGTAGTTGTCATCCAAGAGACTAATCTCATCCAGAATCATGATTGATGGATGCGGGCGTGAGCTTTGTCTTTCGTTTTTGCTTTTTGGTGAGTTCGAAATTTGAAATATAATTTTTCAACACACTCTGCCCAGATCGCCGCATCATGGCGTCCGCGCTGATTGCTCAATACCTTCAAGATCTTGAGGATCCAGTCCGACGCTCTGTGGCCTATGAAAAACTCCGAGCCAATCATCTAGCAGTGAATGATAAGGAAAAAGAAAACGCTACCAAGTATGGTCTTTCTGAAGGATGGAAGGGAGCAAGAATTGGAAAGAAAAGGGACTGGATCTTTATGTCTCCGGATGGTCAGAAGTTCGAAGGAGCAAAAAAGGCACTTCAGTCTGTAGGTCTTGTTTTTTCTCGATCGGCTAATCTATATCCTGCGGGCGTTTTTGAAAAGCTCGACAGGTGGTTCCCAGCCGATGATGTCTCCAAGCTTAATCCCTCGACAGATCACAAGAAGAGAACTGTCGAGGCATTGAACGGAGTAATCACCATACTCCAGGTTACAACTTTCTGTAAGAATAGGAGGCAAAGATTATCAAGGAAAGACGAATCCATGGTGTAGTATGTATTTCGGGAGATGGCGCGTTCCTCGCGATGATCGAAGTCGAGGAGTTGAGACAGCAGGGAGCCGTCCGCCCGTCGTGGGTAGATTGGTTAGAGAGCGAGAAGGGACGGGGCGGGTTCCCAACTTTCCGAGTACCGTCAAACTAAATAAATATATATTATGAACAGAGGGAATAAACAAAGACAGCTTGCGCACTCACTAATTAAACTGCCTAGTCCTTCAACTGACACAAGTCTATGGAAAATTGAATGAGCACCATATGGATATAATGCATTCGTTGACACTAAATAACAAACTATCACATGTATGTCTTATCCCTAGAGCTCATCCCGTTCATCCGTATCTTCGGAGTCGTCTCCAGAATCATTGCTATCTCCCTCATGCAGATCTTTCGCTTGGTCTTCGGAGTCATCATCGCTGTCTGCCGGATTTCTTACGCCATCATCAAGGAGACCAGAAGCTAACAACGCCGCTGAGATTGATGTCACTAATGCCTGATGGTAGGTCCAGGCCATCTCCCATTCATACTTGGGCATAGTCTCCATCACTTTATCATCACTCTTCATCGTGGCCTCGAGCTCCGCCAAGCGCATCAGCTGCTTTCCCAAATACACGACGTTGGCCATGACGGGCAACTCTGCATGCGGGTCGCGAGTGTAATTGTCGCCGAAAGTCACCGCGAACCCCGAACTGCTGGAATCGTCCCTGGTCAGGCAGAAGTTGAGTTCGTCCCAACGGGGACTGTCCCCGTCCCGGACGTTCATTTTGAATTTCCATGACTGCGGAAAGTCCTCGACGAAGCCGAAGATGTCGAACACGTCGCTCGTGCCGTAGTAGCTGTACGAGTCGCAGTCCTTGTACGACCTGTCGAACCAGCACCGATGACAGCGATTGTACGAGATGTATATCTGCTCGCCCGGTCGGATGTCTCGCCACGCCCTCAGCACGAACGGCTCGCCGGGCCTCTCGGGCTTCTCGGGCACGGTATTCAGCTTCTCGGGGTCGTTGCTGTGATTGCTCATGTCGTAGAACGGCACCATCAACGAATCCTCGTCGCGGGACGTGAATTGGTAGAATGCCGCACGCGCGAGCGGCGTGTCCTCCCCCCGGCACTCCCCGATCCACGTTTCCTCGAAGCCCTTCAAGAAGTGCTGGGGTGGCAATCCCTCGTCGTCGTCGTCCCTCCGGTCCAGTATCGCGCTCAGCAATAGCTTCCCCGCGTCGGTCCACTCGGACGGGATGCGCCCGCGGGGTTGATTCATTAGGTAATTCACGTACGGCGCATACGCGGATTCGTCCCCGAGGATGAATTGGCGATGCAATTCGTGTATGGCTGTGCGCATCGACGACGTCATGTTTTTGTTTTGGGATGGATGTTTTGTCGATCATTAGTTATTTATGAGCGAAGGGCGCGTCTCACACAAGGACGAAGAATCACAGTCCATATCACACGAAGACACACGCAATCAATGCGACTGCTCACCTTCGCAATTCCAAAATAAATTGAGGTGGTAATTTTTGGGTTTGATTATCAAATCCCTTATTTGAGGATCATGCGTGTGTGTGTGTGTGTGTGTGTGGAACGAAAAAAAGAAAACGATGACAAGAAAAAAAGAGATCACGTAAAACATCAGGGTGGGTCGTAGGGATGATAGAATGAAAAAATCATAAAAGGAATCATACATTCACTCCGAAGCCAAGGCAAAAATGACGACCGAAACGCCACAGCGGGCTCCAGCCAGCCTCGCCCGCCACGTCCCGCATCCACCGAAACACGAAAAAAAGAACAACCAACTCACCACGGGACCCTGACGATGATATCTCCCTCCTCGATGCCGCCGTCCTCCTCGCCCCCCCCCCCATCTTTCGCATCCTTCGCGAATACGCCCCGAAAATTTCCCGTCGGATCCAACCCTATGCGAGCGTTACCGTGCACGAGTCCGCCGTTGTCGTTTATCCAAGCGACCAGGTCGGATCCGTCGTACGAGACGTTGGCGTCCTCCTCCTCCTCCTCCTCCGCCGTCGCCTTCGTTTTCGTCGTCGTCGTCGTCGTCGTCGTCGTCGTCGTCGTCGTCGTCGTCGTCGTC
>JALLOS010000387.1:0-13083 GCA_036939435.1 Stephanodiscus minutulus
TGGTTATTGGAAAATATTCTGGAATAAAATAGACCCCTGCTAAATTTAGATCGGTTCGCCGGCCAACCGATCTAAATTTATACGAAATGACTAAAAAGAGGCCATATAAAAATATTCCCTCGCTAAATTTAGAACTCTGGCAATTTTTTTGCTTAAAATATTCCTAAAACACCGAAAATCGAATTACAGCAGGCACCCAGTAAGTAGAGGAGAGGTTATTTTATGGAACATGCCATTTTAAGGCAAATTTTGTACCGGACGATGTTTTCCTCCCACCATTTTTTGATGCGTAGGAACTAGTACTAAAATAGAGTAACGCTGCTAAATTGTGGGTCCTGCTTGCGCCTTTGCACGAAAAAGCAATCCCCGTGACTAAAAAGAACATTTGTTTGATGTTTTGATTCTTTTTTTGTTGCGTCCTATTTAAATGCATATGACGCTGTCCTCCTCCGCCAAATGACGCACACTCCCCTCCCGAGACCTATCCCAACACGCTACATATCGGCGATTGTCTGGGATGGGTTTGCTGGATGCTGCAGACCTCGGTGGGGAGGGTGGGGAAGTGATGACAAGGACAACGATCTGAGAGGAGATGACGATGTTGACGACGTCCGACCCCGTCTGCCCCACACAACAATAAACCTTTCTAACGAGGAGAAGGATGGAGGGCGGCTGCTCTGGACGCAAATCTTCAAGGGCAAGACGGTGATGGCACCGATAAGGAGAAGATCAGGACAACTGTGACTGGGACGGAGAAGGAGCAGGCGAGGGCGAGGGCGAGGGTGAGGGCGAGGGTGAGGGCGACGCGGCAGGCGGCCATCGCCGGCGGCGGTGCGGGAGCAAAGACAATGACGACAGAGGTGGCGGTGGAGGCAACGGCCGTCGCTGGCGGAGTGGACACTGTAGCTGCGACGACTGCAACGACGGTGATGATGATGACGGCGGCGACAATGACCCGACTGAACGTTTGTGATGCATTGATGGAGGAGAAAGACCTTCCGTCAAATCTGTCACGGATGCATGCAGCAATCAAATAGACAAGAGAGCAAGAGACAAGAGGGTAGGAAGACAGTGGCGGGGGCTGATGAGCGTGGCGTCGGCGCTGGCAAGGATCTTGAGGATGAGAAGGGAGACAACACAACGATGAACAACGACAACGACCAACAACACACAACAAACCAAAAACAAATTGTGGAGGTAGGAGGAAGACAGAGACGGTGACGGTGAGGGTGACGACATTAAAAATGACGCAGCCGCAATGGAAAATGGGGGAAGGAGTAGGAGGAACGAGCAACAATAGGGGGGCAAAGGAGGATACTCGTTGTCATCTCTTAGATTTTTATGGGGTCAAATGTTAGTTGCGCCAAATATCGTGACACACCGTTGGAAAGAGGAGATCAAGGGGAGCAATATGCGCTACTATTTAGACCATGAAAGTTGCGTGTAGTCTGATTATTAGGCACTTAAGTGTATTTTTTGTTAGGTGAAGCTAGCGTTTCCTTAAAATGGCCAGCCACTACCCAAGGTGGAATCCCACGATTGACTACGACTGCCCATAACTTCATCAATTTTTGGATTTGAGAAGATGTAGTCATTTTTCCTGGATACTCCTTGATGAGACGCGTTGTTTGGCACACACAAAACGATCCAATTCCAAAATGTCTTGATTTGAGAAATAATGGCCAAAAAAAGTCAGGCCTTCAAATGACCGCTGCTCCTATAGTAGTGTTGACCTCCTTTTTTTCGGGACACGTAAATATGTGTCCCGGGACACATTTCTTGACATCTATTAAACCCTGTTGCAAGACCCCTCTTATTTGTAATCGTGTCGTTTTACCCCACAGAAAATCCAGCATGCTCTACGTAGGAACAATACAATTGAGATTGAGAATTAACAGACAGTACTACACTTTCCAAATCGATTGAATTCTTCCCTTTTCCTAAAAACCTTGGGAGATCTCCTTCGAGGGGTGAGAGATCTCTCGCTTGTTTTTTTTTGTACCTGATCTACGTAGAATTACGTAGAGAAGCCTCTGTCAGAGTACTTTGCCGCTAACCATATAATAATCATCATCCCTCCCCCGAGCCGCCGCCGCCGCTATCAACAACCGTCACTCCCACCGCGCCGCCGTCCATCTCGCACGTCTTTGCTCGCGGGCAGACACACGAGCGCGGCGCCCCTCACGTTTTTGTCCTTGGCAAGGGGCAGGCGACGAGTGGCACGCGCGTGGCTCTCCTCACGTCTTTGTCCTCGGCAAGGGGCAGCAGGGAGACGGGCGGCACGACGACTGTGACGGGCGGCACGGCGGCAGGCGGCACGACAACCACGGCAAGGGGCAGCAGGCAGGTGGCACAACGACGGCGCGCGTCGTCAATCATGGCAATCAGGCGCATCGGCTCTTGTACGACGGGTCCTTCGACAACGTGCTAGTCTCGAAGACGAGGGCCAAGGGGTGCCTGTTCCTGAGGAAGGTGAATCCGTCTGGGAGAGGATCTCTGTTCGACGCGAGAGGTGTCGCGTCATGAATATCAATCTTCCGCTGGATCCTTGCCTTCGCCCTCTGGATGGTACGCGTCAGCCTCCTCCTCCATCTCACCCGAGCGAAGGGGGGAAAGCGTACTCTGATGACCTACGTAGACAGGTGCTTCGGATGCACTTCAAAAACTATGATCTACGTGAAGTGCCCAAGTTGGTTGCTTTACGGGCGGAAAGGAAATCCACATCCTATTCAACATGCGTCCGTCGGATCCAAATTTTCAATCAGAGCGGTGGCATCTGCCCATTGCGTCGTACTGACAACCATCATGCGGAGAGGGAGGTGCAAGACCCGGCCCTCGAACAGCTGGCTCTCTATCAATGCGTTTTTCCCAAGGCCACTATTGCCGAGTGCAGGGCGTATTTATTCAATGTTGATCCCATAAACGACCCGTTCTCAAGTTCGCAGGTACATCGTGCGGAGAAACTTCTTGGACTGAAGCGGAAGGCCGCTTCTACGACGGCTGATCTTGCATTCTTGCCATGGAACATGGCCTTGCGTGAATATTATTGGACGCACCCCCCCCCCGCTTGGCATGAGAGGTGTTCCAATAGCAGACATCATCGACATCGATGAAGCTGGATTCTTTTTGGAGCATTTGGATCGAACGGATGTGAATTGTGCCGATTGCGGGGATCCCTTGGTCTCTTCACCACCCCCCTCTTTTTTTTCGGAGTACCTGCCATGGCAGCGTCGGAGATTCCAAGGCGTGTCAGCAAGGCGCGACCGCGAGCAAAGACGTGGGGAGCGTCGAGATGGACGGCGGCGCGGCGGGAGCGACGGTTGTTGACGGCGGCGGCGGCGGCGGCTCGGAGGAGGGATGATTCTTATTATGGTTAGCGGAAAATACAGCCTCTTTTTAATTACTCTCGAATAGTAAACCCCAAGGGATATTCTACATTTTTGTTGTTATGAGAAAAGGACATAGATAGAGACAAGTAAAAACTTATTTTAGATAACTGTCTGATGTATGAAAACAGTCTGGGAATTTTCCGGCGGGACAAAAACTTGCCCGAGTATTATTTCTTCATGACTTATTTTTTGCGAACGGATTTTTTTTCAGTACTTTCGGTTTTCGACAAAAAAGAAATATGTAGAAGCGGGACTCATTTACGCCAGACGTGTGTCTTCCAGTGTATGGTAGTACTGGATCACCACAGATCACCACTCTCCGTGCTCGGATTATGGCAACGGGGTGGATGTGTGTGTCTAAATTGTGTGTAGAATGGGATTGAATTCGAGTCAAACCGTACAATCCACTTTTTCGGATGGTGTTCTTATTGTATGGTATATATGTAAAATGGGCACTAATGGAGGAGGTGGGGTGGTGAATGGCCTGGCGCTACGACGATTGCAAGCCATTTTGGTCCCGGGTTGAAATCCCACCCCCGGATGAAAATCGTTTTTTCGCTAATTTTTATACAATAATTTTTATACAAATTGTATAGTACTAATTCGTACACGGTGTGGTTTTTGTACCAATTCATACAATTTTTTTATACGAATTGTATAGTATGAATTCATACAACGAGCCGCGAGGGGCGAATCCCGAGCACACCTCCTGCCCCGACCAGGCCTCACCTGGCTGCCCCGACGTTTAGGGTACACCCGGCTGCTCCGACCAGTTAGGGTGCGTTCGTGGGGGGGTTGGATTAGAAATGGGATAAAGGTGTACAATTTGTATTACCGGCTGCCCCGACCCTTAGGGTACACCCGGCTGCCCCAACCAATTAGGGTGCGTTCGTGGGGGGGTTTGGTTAGAAATGGGATTACCATCCGAAAAAGTGGATTATACAGATTGACCCCTATGGCATATAGTCAACCCCTTTCTCCCTCAAATCAATCAAACTGGAAACTGTAGTAGCTGCGGGTGGGCTTGTGGAATATTATTTGCGATATCCTTTTTCCGCTGAATATCTTATTCTGGACAACTCCACATTCACAAGTATGCATAATTTTTAATTCCTATGTTTATTTTTACGTGACCTTGACATACAGACTCACCACAGGCAAACGGAGAAAAAAATCCTCAAGTCACGACGTGACCGCTATTTTTTACACTACAACTTGTTTATCACTAAATTCCCTGACCAACATCACACATCATTTCAAATACTGTATAAGTTAAATAAGTCTAAGTCGTATCTCTGGACTCATAAAAAATTCACGTTGGTGCTGCCGCTGGTACACTGGTGGTGGTACTGATGCTGCCTATTTCTTCATCAATGGACGACAGTGAGATGGTCGACAACGGCGGCGGTGGTGGCGGTGGTGGTGGCGGCGACGGACGATGAAGATGTTGTTCAATGTTGGCGGTGGGGGGGGCGTTCAATGGCGGACACAGCTTTTGACGGCGATGGCCATGGGGGCTACGGCTACAAAGATGGCAATTGATAGCGTTTGACAGTGGCAGTGGTGGTGGACGGCAGCTGTACGGCTGTGGACGATAGAGATGCTAGACAGCGGCTTTACCACTAAACCATATCACATGTGTGATATGGCTTAAATGTTGGGGTTATAATATAATATCTTAGACAGGTACAGAAAGTATCTACGTACTTCGACGTACGTACAAACAATAGACCCAAACCTTGGTTTCTTGCACATCATAATTTTGCAGTTCGACTTAGAGATAAAATAAAAGAATGGTTTCATTGCAACTGAACACTTTGAGGTCGCCCGAAATGCCTTTGGGCAGACCTGTTGGAACGACACTCAAGTTAGATTACGGTTACTCTCTTTCCAACAGCTTAGTGGTAAAGCCGCTATCTAGCAAATGTTCCGTATTGTTCTAGCGGTAACGAGGCCTCGGGTTAGTATCCGTGTGACGGGCTTGGGATTTGAACCATTTGCCGTATGTGGGTTTCTTTTGCTAGATACTGGCTTTACCACTAAGCCATACCACACATGTGATATGGTCTAGCAAAGGCAAAGTCCCTAGTTGGAAACCCACATACGGGGAAGGGTTCGAATCCCAAGCCCGTCACACGGACACGGATACTAACCGGTTCGAATCCCAAGCCCGTCACACGGATACTAAGCCAAGGCCTCGTTACCACTAGAACAATACGGCACACGATGTATCCTTGGGGAGGGGAGTGTTTAGCAGCAAACCAACAAGTAATCCAACCACCAAACTAACCACCAATCCAACTAGGGAGGATGTTTCTCTTTTGCTAGATAGCGGCTTTACCACTAAGCCATATCACACGTGAGATATGGCTTAGTGGCAAAGCCGCTATCTAGCAAGAGATGGCGTTCAATGACAGAGGTGGCGGCGGAGTTTGATGGCGGCGGCAGCGTTCAATGGCGACAGCAGCGTTGGACGGCTTTCAGTGGTGTTCAACAGCGTTCGACGGCGATGGCGATGGACTACGACAAGGTTTTTATGAGGCAAAGATGGCCGGCACAACGAGAGGACGAGAGGGCGGTGCAATGAGAGGCAACACAGCAACCAGCCGGCGCAGCAATGGGAGGACAAGTGGGCAGTGAGGCGATGAGAGGACGAGTGGGCGGTGCAACCAGAGGATGATGAGAGACGATGCAACATCCAGTTGGCGCGGCAAGATGGGGAGAGGGTGGTGCAAAGAGAGAACGAGAGGGCAGCACAATGAGAGGATGAGAGGGCGGTGCAACGAGAGGACAAGGAGTTGTGATGCAGCAGCAAGTTGGTGCAACTAGAGGACAAGAGGGTGGCGCGTCGAGAGGACGATGAGAGGCAGCAACAACCAGCTGGCGCAGCAAGATGGCAAGAGGGCAACACAATGAGAGGACAATGAGAGTCGATGCGACAACCAGCTGGCACAGTGAGACGACGAGAGGTCGGTGTGACAAGAGGCAACACAACCTCATATTTTTTCAGTTCCAAACGGAATTGATATTCACGGTGGCATTCATGCTTGAAGCTTGCATTGAGTATACACCAGAACAATTATTCTGCGTTGGAGATGAATCTTAGGTAGTCAGTAATGTGGTCCAAAATGTACTCAGATCTTGGAGACATTTCAGGAATTTGCGAGCTAAAATGGAACACCCCTTCCTAAGGGTGTTAGGAGGTCCTGAGTGGTCCTTTTTTTATTCTGGCAGAAAAAAAACATGTCAGAGATCAGATTTTGTCAATTTTGTCATGTCAACATTTGAGCATATTTGACTTTTTGAGCTTCTGGTAGGCCTGGTACAAAGTTTTACATAGGCCCTCCCCTTGAGAATCAGAACCCTTCATCTACCCCAAGGATTAAAAAAATCTCATGATTCCCCCCCCCCCCCCCCCATGCAGATAAAATGGGACGTGGTGGGGGCGGTCACCGGGAGCGGCAAGGTGGCGACGTCAATGCGGCGAGGGCAAGGGTGGAGTGGGGTAAGTCCGCAAACTTGTTGCGATTGTAGTGAGAATGTTGGGTCTCTTCTCAATCTGGACCCCGCCAGAAAAAAAATATGACAGATGAACAGACAGACATGCAACATCCGGGGCAGAAATTGAAGAAACATGGAAACTCTGCAAAAAGCAAATCTGCTGTCCGAGTGTAACCAAAAAACAGGACAGATGAGCAGACAGACATGATACGACAAATTTGAATTTCCAGGACAATCTGATACATCAATCTGAATACACTGGATGTGACACAGACTTGGATATCAATGGAATCATCTTGTAAATTCGTGACAGATGGTGTGAGATTTTTCTACAGAGCAAACTAATTAGAAGTAAATACCGATTAGTGTTTGTCAAAAGAGAGAAAGAGAGAGAGAAAATATAGTTCCTCGACAAGGCATCTGTACTTCATGCATGTCTGCCTCTGCATGTCTGTCTGTGTCTCAATCTTCTTTTCCTGAGTTGACTTCTCCCAAGAAAATAAAAATGACATGAGAGTTTGCACAGAATAATGCAATAATGTGCTGTTCTCATCAATGTGACAGAGGAAGCGCCACATTGTCCAGGCTTGGAAGAGGAAACACCACAGTCTTTTCTTTTGGATACTCAAGGTATAGTCATGTTCTTAAAAAGCAAACTATCATTTTTCAAAGATGATACCAAAGATTCGTTTTAGTTCAAATCACCCAATCACTGCATGTCAGTGATGCCATTAGTAGAAACTTACGTAAAAGAATAGCACATCATTATTTGGCAACCGCGGCCTCTGCTTCCTTCGTCTTCTCGCCCCCTCCCCCCATCAACAGCCTCCCCGCGAAGCACGAGGATCGGAACAGCTGGAACAGGGCGAAGCACACCCAAACCTGCGAGACCGGTCCCCCCCCCGCCCTTATCCTCCTCAGTACCGGAGGCAACAGCGCCGTGCTCAAAAAGTAAACCCCGGCAAGGTACGACAATTCCTTCCTGGCGATGAGCGTCCCCTCCGACACCGCCACCGGCGCCGTCAGCAATATCGCCCCGGCGAGTATCGACGCCAGCGGCCGTGCCGCCGCCTGCACGGCCGCGTCCTTGGTGACGATGCCGGGGAAGAAAGCCACGATCGAGCCGACGACACTCGCGATGATTATCCCCGCAAGGAGTCCGATCTTCTCCAACCGAAGCACCAATCGATTGGACGCGTCCCTCCACTCCTTCGGATCCGCCGCGCTCTTGGAACCCACGCCGTACGCCGGGAGGAACGTCTGCGCCGTCTGCGATATCACCTCCATGAACGGACTCGCGAAGAAGAACAGCGATAGTGCGATCTGGTGCGCGGCGAGCGTGACCGGCTGGCCCGGCAGACCCGCGGCAGCGTTGGTCATGAACCCGAATGCCGATATCTTCCCGAGGATGAGCGTCAGTACCGGCGCGGCGAATTTCAGGAACGTCCGAGAATTGATCTCGTCCGGCGTACCCTTGGTGATCCATCGGGGTAAGAGTCCCAAAGACGATCCCTTGGATAGCAATTTCTTACGAGCCGCGGGTATCATCGCCACGGTCCCCGCCAATTGCGCTAAGAGCGTCGCGATCGCCGCACCCTTCAATCCCATTCGATACCTCGTCACCAATAGGTAATCCCCGACGACGTTGACGATCGTGCTGTACAGGATCGATACCAACGGCGTGACGCTGTCCTTCGCCCCGAGCAACGCGGCCTGTAGTACTCCACCGAAGAGGGAGGTCGGCATGGACAAGGCGCGTATCTTGACGTACTCGTGGGCGGCGTCGAGGAGGCCGGGCGATGCGGCAGCCTCGGGCCCTGGAATTATTATCCAAAACGAGACAAAAATGGGGCGCATATGGCCTCGTCTGAGTATCATTGCGTGTCGCATGCATTCTATAATCTCTCCACATAATCTCTCACACGTTGATCATATTTGAGATCATGACGTTCAAGCAGAGCATCAAATCAGCAACACAACATCATTGCCGCACAACATCATCGCTTCGTCCCACAACATCCACGAACGAATCGGTACCACCTCCCGGCGCCTAAACAGTCGCTTACTGCACCACTCACCTATGTAAAGCGCAATCAAAGGCCTCGCGACCGCCAATAGCAATAACATCAACCCAATTCCCGAATACAAGCTCGTCTTCGCGGCCGTACGGACCACGCCCTCCCCCGGAAGCTCGTCGTTCCCCATCCCGTTCTTCCTGACGACGCTACTACTTCCTCCTCCCTCGCCGCCTCCGTCGGACGCCCGATTGCGAGACGCGAGCGCGCTCGCGTACAAGTTCGTAGTCGCCACGTTCAAGAACGCGAAGAGGTAGAGACTGCCGTCGATGAAAGTCGTGGCCGGTCCGAGCGCCGCGAGCTGCGAGGCGGAGGACATGGAGCCGACCGTGCCCGCGCGCGCGCTCAGACCGACGAAGGAGGTGTCGACCAACGACAACAGCGGGCCGGATATCCACAGCGCCAGGCACGGGAAGTAGAATTTGGCGAAGTCGAAGTTGGTGGGGGGGGCCGGGGGGGGGGGGGGGGGGGCGGGGGGGGGGGGGGGGGGGGGGCGACGTCGCCGCCCATCCCCCCCGCGCGCAGGCGCGCGAGGGTGGACGACGACCTCCCCGATCCCGTCGCGCCTCCTCCTCCGGCGGCGTCGCGGCCGTCGCCCGCGCGCGGACGGCCGCCGACGACGGCGAACGCCCGGGACCCCCCGCCGCCGCCGCCGACGCCGCCACCGGCGAAGGCGCGACTTTGCGTGGGAAGCGCGAACAGGAGTACCATCGCATGAAGGAGGATGGCCCGCGAGACGACGACGAGGACATTATTGCGGCCGGTCATATTATTATTATTTGTCTTCGTCGTTCCGAGGAGGCGAGTGGGGATGGGGGGCGAGGGTCGACTAAAACGTGACACCATCGTGCGGTCTTTCCCGTACGTTTGACCTGATCTGACAACTCGGTCCCTGGAAATCGAGAATTTCGCTAAAACAGGAATAGAGGTAGTACTGTGGCGTTATTGTCACCGTGGGGGGGAGAGGGAGGGGGGGGCGGCGAGGAGGCTTGTGGGATTCCTGGCGGGGGTGAGAAGGACGAAGATCGAGGCCGGGAGGTACAAGGCGGGGTAGATGAGGCTCAGCGCGGGCAGAAGGAAGAGGGGGGAGGCAGCATTGGTGGCCGCGACCCCTAGGGGGTCCCAGAGGTGGGGGGCGAGCTCGGGCGTGGCGGGCGACGGCGACGGCCGGGGACCGGATGATCGCGCGGCAGATGCCCCCTTCGTCGCGTTTCGGAGGGGGGGGTCTCTCCTCCCGCCCCCCGTGGGCGGCGATGGCTCGAACAGTGGGGATAAGAAGTAATAGAAGAGTAATAGGAGTTATTAGGAGGTAACATTTTGAAGCCACTCCGTACGATACTAGATAGTGCAAATACCTTTGTTACTCGTGGCGATGTTACAGGTTACAAAAGTTACCAGGATTCCCTCAACCTCAGTAGGTATGACATTTTTTACAGGGTAGGGTTAGGAATGGGATAAAAGAAGTAAATTTGCTCGATTACTTGACATTTTCTACATACGCGCCCCGGCAGACAAGAAAAACGGGAAATAACGCCACAAAACAAATTAATGCGATTCAGAACCGAATATCTTTATTCTTCTACTTACCATACAGCACTTCATGTAGATTGCGATGGTTGCTTCCTCTACGAAAAACAAGATATCATCATCTTCTTCAGCTATCCCACATTCTCTCCTCTTTGGTCGGCGTTGGGGCGTTTCGGAGGCTGGCGAGGGGTGATTTTTCAACAGAGTCAACGCAGATGGCGAGCCGCTGAGTCAGCTGTTTCCGTCCATCTTCGCTTTTGTCGTGCCCAGCATCCCCCATCGAAAGAAAATATTATTGTCAGCCCCTCCAACCATGACGCCGATGCCCGCCGCGACCGCCCTCACGTCGTCCATCTACGCCAGGGGCCTACCCATCCTCGCCTCCCCCGCGCTCAACCCTCACGCGCCCGTCGGGAGGTGGATACTGTCCACGTCCGGCCTCGTCGTCGCGATGGTCCACATCGGGGGCGTCACGCGCCTGACGAAGTCCGGACTCAGCATGACCGATTGGAAACCGCACATGGAGGTACCGCCGATGACGACGGAGGAGTGGAACGTTGAATTTGACAGGTACAAGACGTATCCCGAGTACGCGCAGCGCATGTCGATGACGCTCGACGAGTTCAAGTACATCTACTACTGGGAGTGGGGACATCGAATGATGGGGAGGTTCGTGGGCGTCGTCTTCGGGGGGGGGTGGGCGTACTTCACCTGGATGCATCGACCGAAATTGATCCAGCTGTCGACGACGACGATGGCGTCCATCCTCATGCCGAGGAACTTGACGTCGGCCATCCCCCCGGGATACCAATCACGCCTGGCGCTCCTCTTCGCCATGGGCGGGACGCAGGGCCTCGTGGGGTGGTGGATGGTGAAGTCGGGACTGGGGGACAACAGGCGCGGCGATCGGAGCGAGATACGAGTCAGCCCGTACAGGCTCGCGGCGCACCTCGGCATGGCCGTGGGGACGTACTCGATGCTGCTCTGGACGGGATTGGGCGTCCTCTCGTACCCCGTGGATCGCTACCCCGCCGCCGCATCGGCGGCCGGCGGCGGCGGCGTCGGGGCCGTGGTCGAAAAGTCTGCTCCGTCGATGCTGCAGCGCTACGCCATGAATCTCGCGCCCGACGCGCTCCGACACGCGCGCAACACGCGGGCGGGGGTGTTGTCCACCGTGGGCCTCACGGGGCTGACCATCCTCTCCGGGGCGTTCGTCGCCGGCAACGACGCGGGGAACGCGTACAACACCTACCCGCTGATGGACGGTCGGTGGATACCGTGGGAGGACATGGTGGACCCGTCGAAGGGACCGGTCTGGCGCAACGCCTTCGAGACCACGGCGACGGTGCAGTGGAACCACCGCGTCCTGGGCACGTGCACGGCGCTCACCGCGCTCGGCGCGGCGGGGTACGGTCTGCTCGCGGGTCGTGCCCCCGGCAGCACCACGCCGCAGGTTCGACGGGGACTCGTGGCGCTGGGCGGGGCCGCCACCGGACAGATGTCGTTGGGGATCGTCACTCTTCTGAATTACGTGCCCATCGCCCTCGCGGCGAGTCATCAGCTCGGGAGCCTGGTCGTGTTGACGTGCGGGGTGTATACGGCCCATTCGTTGCGGTACGCCGGAGTGGGCGTGGCGTCGAAGATCGGCGTTGGAGCCGTCCAGAGTTTGGCCAGTGGCGGTGGCGGTGGCGGTGGCGGGGTGATGCAAAAAGGTGCATCTGTCATGTCAAGAATGTCTAATGTGAAGATATAATAGTGAGTTTAGAATATGCGTCAATAGTAATGGACGATGAAAGCGCGCTTCTTGACACCTGGTGCAAGTTACTCGTCGAGAGAGAAAGATTGGATCGAACAGAATAACGAAAATGCATTCGAGACCTCTGCACGAACTGAGATATATCACAGTTAATAATATTATCTCCCCAGGTCAACTACTCCATGGATTTGGTACAGCTCTAATATCTTCACGTTAAATGACAAAGCGCCATGCTACCAGAACACCAGAACAGAACATCCATTTTGCAATGAAAGCGGATCTACTCCGATGATTTCTTCTCCTCCCCCGCACCAATCATTGTACTACTAAGCACGCTGTAAACCAGCGTCCAGGCCTCCTTGTGCGCCTCGTCCCAACCGTCCCCGAGACCCTTAGCCAGAGTGTCCAATAGTGCCGCGCCAACGGTCGCGTACATGGGGGGCGTAACCTTGAAATATTTGGAATGTCGGCGGCCAAGATCCTCTACCTTAGGGACCAGATCTTCTAAGTTCGTAAGGCCATCCACCGCGAGAGAGATCATCATCATCAGCTTCTTCTTCTGATCGGCCATTTCATCGGGGAAGAGTGGACGGAGCTCGGGGTCGAGCTCAAATAGCTTGCCATAGAAGAGGTCGGCGGCGATGTCGGCGATTGGAACGACCTTTGCCCAGCTTGTCTGCACAAGCGCAAGTTGCTCTGTAGTTAGCGCCATAGTTGGGTGATTCTTGTGTGTGGCAGGTACGTAGTAAAACAAGGAAAAAGAGCGATTGGAGAAAATGAATGGAATGTGATTTTTTTTGTGAGGAAATAAAAAAATGACAGGGTTGGTTCCAAG
>JALLOS010000388.1:0-13075 GCA_036939435.1 Stephanodiscus minutulus
CATCGGATGCATTGATTATCTAGCTTACGGAACTATTTTTACGCGTGCGATGTTTCGTCCGAAAAAAAGATGATGTTTTTTTTTCCGCCAGAAAAGCCGCAGATGAGCGCTGGAGGGTGATGAGCACTATGAACTAGAGTCGTCGTTGCGACAGTCGATTCGATCTGGGATGTGGGAGGCTAAAAAAGAAAAATTGTGAGGGCAAGCAATGCTGCTGCTGTCCTCAGTTTCCGAGACCTTCTTCTGGGGGGGGGGGACCCCCCCCTCCGAAGAGGCAGAATGCCTTCTCAGACTCCTGTCCTTTTTGGAAGAAGGGGAAAGAGCCCAACAAAGGGGGGGAGGGGTTCACTCCCCCCCGCTCACTCACAAATTTGCCAATGCACTCCTCTCCTCACCTCCCAAACAAGTAGGTGACATTCATCAATCACGAGAAGGCTAGAGTGGTTGCCGGGTCCAAATACCTTTTTCAAGCACAGAGACACGCCACCGTTGTCGCAGTCACACCACCACCACTACCACACCGACGATGGCCGACTTGGACATCGCAAGGAATGGTGCCCACGTCGGATTTTTTGTGCCTTGGCTGCCAATTCAAAAAGTGTCGACATTGTGGTTTGCTCTGTAGGATCATACCCACACGATGGAGCTCCGTTGGGTGCAGACTCCCCTTCATTCCGTTGCATTATTTGCAGCACGTGGCGACATTCTTCCACGTCAACCGTCCGCCAAGACACCGTGGCTCGGCATGATCTTGTGGGTCGTATTTTGAAGTCATTGGGTATGGAAACAATCAAAGAGAGATTGAATGCGAGTACAGAAAAAGTAGGAAGGGGGTGTGATTGCTTCTCATTCGACAACGGACACAATCATCTCCAATTGAACTGCTCTAATTTATCTCTCATCTAAGGCACCCCCACCAAATCTTCTTTTTGAACTCAGATGTCCTACTTCTTCCCCTTCTTTTTATTTTGTTTCTTTTTTTTTATTGGTTTGGTTTCCTCTGCTTCTTCGTCTGCTCTTATCTTGTCTGCAACAGCATCAGCGGCATTTTCTTCCACACGTTCCTTTTCTTGAATCTTAGACATTCTCCCCTGTTCTACAGCAAGCTTCATGAGACGCTGGGAAGAGTTTAGAAAATTGTCGACAGTTTTGAGTGAAGTTTACCCAGGTATTTTCAATCTAACTTACCACCATCGTTGCAGAGCAGGCTTTTGTAGCTTCATGCTCGTCACCAAGGTAGGTGGCATACAGCTGATATGCCTTCTTTTCGTAGTCGAATGATTGTTTAAATCTGCCCAGGCGAGCCAGTATTCCAGCAGAGTGCCTTGCAATTAGACAATCAAACATGCGGTCTTCACTCCTCTTCGATGCCGCTGCCTCATAGTAACGCAACGCACCCTCTAGGTCCCCAGAGTCATAATAATGAGATCCCATTCGGTAGTATTGGGACGAAATGCCAGCATAGTTTTTACCCGCCATAAACTCCATTAGAAAATGTGCTGCACGGACGTGCCTCACTCCCTCTGGTTTTCCGGAACCAAGGAGTATATCTGCTAGTGTCAGGTGGGCGTTGAGCACTTCAACTGAATCAAACCCGTGAAGAGATATTGTCACCGCAAGATACTTCAAGGCAGATGCGAGAGCCAGGTCTCGTTCATTCTTGTGATAATGAGCAATGGCTGCGCGACGAGTGAGAGATGATGTAGATGCGTGCGAAAAAGAATAACCAATGATATGCGACAAAAGAAAAACGAGAGAGATAGATACTCACCAATTAACCTCAGACATTTGGATATTTGCGGATGAAGCGGCGAGTCCAAAACCTGTTGGTACATGGCTGAGGCTTCGAGTGCGTAGTCCAAAGCGAGGGTGTCATTTCTGTTGGTCAAAAAGCTTTCATGAGCAACTTCATACCTGGTCTTGGCATCAGGAAGAAGGACATGCAATGATGATCCAATATAATTGTTGAAAGAGCACGGTGCAAATGACTCGCCAGACACTGTAAAAAATCGATGAGAAGTGATTGTGTCCGAGGTAAGGCAATGACACGGGCAACATAAGTAACTCACCAGATGCCGCATGCTTCACCAGTGGAAGGACGTCGAGAACATCAGTAGGAGCAATGGGGTAGGTCGCGGTCAGACCCCTCCCACCGAAACACACGCAATTTTTACCCACTTCATAATTCCTCGCGACCAGGCGTATTCCGGACCGCTGACATATCCGTCTCAACAGGGGCATGAACAATGCACGACTCTCTTTCCCATCTTGTTTTGCTGAGGTTTTAGTGTTGTACAACGACAGCGCGTACCTATACCTGCGACCAATCTCACGCACTATGTCACACCATATTTGTACCCTCCCTGTAAACGCTGAAGACACAGTCTCGCCGCCCTTATCCTCATCATCAGAGCCAAAAAATAAGGTCAAAGCACTCATTTCATCCTGGCCGAAAAAACTTTTGGAACCAGAGTGAGCTTTAATCGTTCTCATCTCCGTTTCACCCGCACTCTCCTCTTCGACTGACATGATGGCACTGAGGAAGAGAAGATTGGTGAGAGTTAAAGTTGAATTGCAAGAAAAAAGGCTGGCGGAATTCCTCGACTCGCCTTAAGAAGGATGCTATCATTTGAGCGGGCTGAGCAGATGCACGCTCAATCATGTATGAGTCGAGAACATGCTTCGCTGCACGTGCAACCATCTCACATTCGAGGAGTTCCAGCCAGCATATTGGCATTCGAAAACGTGTTGGGGTAGTAGACTGCTTGTCCGCGGCATTGGACGCAGCCTTTTCCAAGGCAATATTGTCCTCCAATTCCTCCTTCCTTGCTAATTCGGCAAGTCGACCAAGGTAGCGACAGTTGATACCCCGTTGGTGCATCAACTCCGTCAAACTCCTTCCATCGGCCGGAATTTGGAGACCATTAACACTGCTGGAGCGAATGTCTTGGCTAAGATTGGGAATGACTACGTCCCACAAGTGCCGCGCCATTCGCCGGGCTTCTTCCTCGTCTTGCTTCAATGTTTCATACGAGCCCTTGTCAATCCCTTCAATGGATCTAGTGAAGGGAAGGAAGACATTCACTTTTGGACAAAAGATGGAACGGCAAATATGAATTGACTCATTCGAAAATATGCACTGAACAATGATTCCAAATGGGTGAAAATACTTGCTCACCATTAAATCTTAGGGTCCGTTCCACATTTTCCAACAGAAGAGCTGAGTCTTCTTTCTTAGTTTGGTCAGCCATGTCCTTTTTCTCTCCATCCGGCACGTTGACCCATTCCTTCTCCTCGCCAGAAGCCCCGGTTGCGGTTGAGGGTTCGACATCCGCCGACGGCTCTTCTTTCTTGTCCTCCTCACTTGTTTTGCCCGGATTATTGCTGCCCTTGCCAGAAGAATGAGCAAGGAACTCGGAAACCTTCAACTCTGCATAGCTCGCGACGAGCTCTGGGCGAAGGACGCACACGGTCCACTCATCATCATCCAAGGTAGGTGGCACGAGATTTTGTAGTTTAGCGCTGTAGCCTCCCTCCCAACGACCGGTCCCTCCGCTTGATTCGCCAACCCAGTTTGCGTCTCGGGGCGTTAGACGTGTGCAATCTAACACATACATTCGCTTATCACTCCCTAAAATACCTTTCATCTCCATCGGACCACAGACTTCAATAGACTTTTCCTTCCCATCTTCAATGTCATGATTCTTGTCTTCGTTGATTGGATTGTTTGCGGGTTCTGGTAGGGGTGGTGTGATTCGATACTTCTTGATGACATCCATTCTCTCATCTGTTAGAGGATGTGAACAGATTTTTCGTGTAGCTCTATATTCAACGAAAAAGCAGTGAAAAGTAAGATAAAGCAAATTTTCAGGAACTCTCATGCACATATCATTTCCCCCACTCGTGATGCTTTACTCACACCATGCAACCCTCGCCAATGCTCGCTTCCAATAGCTTGTGCATCTCGTCGTTGCATTGAAGTTCCGACAGCGTCTCCACTGCACCGTAGAGGAGCGAGTGCGACTTCTCTCCATGAAGGATCCCAGGCACCACACTCTGACAAACGATGCGCATCCCCAAATATTCTACCAACACCGTTGCCAGCGTGTGCAATCCGGGAACGTCAAGACGGTGCAGAACTCCCATGTTGTTAGCGTCGCGGGAGGCCGACTTCTTGGCCGCGGCGTCTCCCTGTATGACTTTGAACGTATCAAGTCCGGTGTCAATTGCGCGGGAGAAGAAGATGTTGTTGTGAAGGTAGACATGCGACCGAGCCGGCTCATTGGGGTTCATCGGCTGGATGCACCCGTCAAGGATGGCCTTCACTCCTTTGAGTGCTGCATCGCCAAAGTCACTCAGAACCTTGTGAACCAACCTGTTTCACAAAACAGAACAGAATTCCGGCGATTCGGCAGAGAAATGTGGTAGCAAACGGTAAAAGTCATTTCAAAGAACATATCATCCAATTGGGTGCGAATGCGGGAAAATCTCACCTTGCCCTCTCAATCCTCTCTCCGAATGTCTCCACCGACATCTCCCTCGCGGTCTGCAATTCCTCGTTCCAATCCCGCAATCCGCCACCCCTAACGTCCATGCCATAATACGACGTCAGCTCCTCCTCGGCACGGCCCATGTCCCAGGAGTGCAACTTGCCATGATCCCACGTAGATAGCCTCGGTCCGACCATGTCCCCCACCTTTGCCGATGGGAGCGGGACCAGCCACGGCGGTCGGACGGTAAGCGAATCGAGACGAGGCACGAACGTCGACGGCGCGGTCGCCGGCATCGGCATGCCCGAGGTCGTCGTCATCCCCCCAGCACCAGCGGCCGTTGCCGCAGGTCCGGACGCATTGTTGGGGAAGGAGGACGCCACGTTCCGGAAGAGGTTGTCGTACAGTACGAAATCGTCGTTGACGTCGCCGCCGCCACCCGACGACGAGGACGAGGAGGACAACTCGACCAGAAGGTCCGATCGTTCCCTCGCGGCCGTCAGTGCAATATTCCAGGCGGTGCAAAGTGACGTCGATTTCTGGAGGAGGCAATCAAGGAGCGAGTGGGAATAGAAAGCGTCCCCGCCGCCACCCGATACGCCACTGCTATTGGCGCCGTCGCCACCACCGCCCCGGCTCGCGCCTCCACCTCCTCCTCCTCCCTTCCTTACGGCGGGGGTCGGATCGAACCTCGTTGACGTGCTCCGATTGACGTAAAACCCGTGCGAGAATCCCGTCAGGTGCGCGACGGATCCGTCAGGGAACGTCGCCTCGAAATACGCCAGGTCGCCGAGGACACGACGGTGGGGCGGGGGAGGGTGATACCCGCTCATGCGGACGGTCGCGTGCACGCGGGTGGCTTCGTTGAGGTCGTGCAGCGCCCGTTCGATTTCCGCGATGGATCGTTTGCGGGTGTCGAGAACGGCGGTGGCGTTAACAGCGGGACGGGCCTTAGCCTTCTTCCTATTTTTGCTGCGTCCGCAGCCATCGCCGGAGCTGGTGATCTTCTTGTTCGTCTTTTCGTCCCAGAAGTCGATCCCCGCCGACCCCGCCTCCGCGACGTTCTTCTTTTCCTCAAGCAAACGGTGCAAGGTCTGATCCTCGCCACAAACTAGGTAGTAAAAGTTGGTTAGGTCCCCACCCCCCAGCGCCGATTCGAATAGCGCATCGCATTCGGGAAGGAATGACGATGGCAGGGCGTTGACGACGCCATACTGTATTTCGGTAAGAAATGATGTGAGACGTTGGGTTTTTGTTTTAGGATCGACTCCCAGACGACACTATTTTGCTCATAACTCGAAAGGAAAAACACTCACGGTCTTTGCATCTACATTGTCCTGGTGGTGAAAGGAGGCAAACGAAAGATACCGTTAGATGTTCGCGAACTGGCGGAAAATTTTATTTGAAAAGGCAATGTGAAACCGGCCCAGGCTTCCTTCAGTTCTCGGTCGTAGAGACTAAGATGGATACATCCTGACGAGGAGGGATCGAAAGATCGACCAACAAGATGGCGACAACTCACATCCTCCTCCGTCTCCGTATCCTCCGTCTTCTTCTTCTCCTCCCCGTTGTCATTATTCGTCGTCCCTCCCACCTCCTCCTCCGCCCCCCCGCCTGCGCCTCCACCTCCGCCTGCGCCTGCGTCGCCCCCCACCAACGATGCGATGTAGGGCGCGTTCCCCCCGAGCATGTTCCTGACCTTCGCGACCTGATCCCGCATCGACGCCGCGTCGTACCGCTCGAGGACGACACGTATGGCGACGTTCGCCTGCGTGGCGTCCAGGACGATCATCTCCTCCTCCCCGTCCACCTCCCCCTCCATCGAGTTGGCTGTGCCTGCGGCAGTGGCGTCGGCCTCCCCCGCATTTCCCTTGATGCCGTCGTCGGCATCAACGTCTCCGATCGACGACGCCACGGCTGTTATTGTTGTCGCGGTGTGTGGTGAA
This sequence comes from Stephanodiscus minutulus, assembly GCA_036939435.1. Classification (NCBI taxonomy): domain Eukaryota; phylum Bacillariophyta; class Thalassiosirophyceae; order Thalassiosirales; family Thalassiosiraceae; genus Stephanodiscus; species Stephanodiscus minutulus. The sequence continues at coordinate 6,437 of JALLOS010000388.1, forward strand.
TTCCCTCCCTCTCCGTTCTTCTTCATGAACAAAAGCGGCAAAAGGATAGATAGGTCACCGTACTCGTCCAGAAGCAATTCTACCTCCTCCTCTGTCTCCTGTTCGCCCTCCTTCTCCTTCTCCTTCTCCTTCTCCTTCTCCTTCTCCTTCTCCTCTCCGTCCCTCTTCGGGAGCTGCCACCCCGCCTTCTTCGCCGCCGTCGACATCCCGCGCGGGACATCCCCCCCGGACGCCCCGAGGCTCCTCAGCGACGGAGGGACGGTGACCAGTGCGTCCCCGAGAGTGAACGGCGACCAGCAGCGGGCATCGGCCTCATTCTGCGAGCGCGGATTCTTCTTCTTGCCGCCGGAGCCGATGGCGCGACCGCGACCATCCTGCTGCCGCCGCTGCTGATTCTTCGTCTCCTCCTCCTCCTTGCTTCGCGAGCCGTTGTCGTGGTCGTTGACGTTGCCGTTGCCGTTGCCGTTTCCGCCGCCACCACCCCCGACCCTCTCCACTACCAGGCGGTACCTGGTCAGGTGGGCGTATCCCAAGACCTCGCCGAGGGCGCCGCGGAGGGACGCCACCGGCTCCTCCGGCCGGAGGGGCGGCAGGGCCACGCCGCACTCCCAGCCGACGTCGGCGCCGTCGCCATGCTGGTACTTCTGGCGGGGGGGGAGGATGGACAGTCCCTTGATGAAGATGACGGGCGAAGACGGAGGCACAGGCGAAGGCGGCGTCGGGGGCACGGGCAGAGGGGGGGGACTTTCGCCGTCGCCGCAGCCGCTTTTGACTTTGATGGTCTTGCCGCCGTCGTCTTCGTCGCCGCCCTCTGCGCTGTCGATGGCGGGGTGGTCGGCTTCCGCTCCCTCGTCCTGGAGCAGGGGCGGAGGATCGTCATCGTTGTTGTTGTCCCGGGGTAGCATGGTTTGTTTCCCCTGCCTAAAGCTTATGGCCAGGTGCGATCATCGAATGGTGAGCGCGCTCTCGGAAGCAGGATCGTTCGGATTTGGTAATTCACGCTATGTACCACTTTTACCATAGTGTTCCCACGTTGATTATTTATAAAATTTCATTTTTTCCAGCTTCTTTTCTGGTTCTGTGCACGAATGTGGACTTTCTAAACAGACCATGGACAGACGACCAAACGCCCCTTTCCCAGTATGTCATACGCTGGTGGTGGGAGCAACAGATGGACCTGGACATCCATCATGCTACCAGCCGCAAGTATGCAAATAGTTGCAATTCTTTTTTGATGCGTCGATTATTGGTCCGTATGTAGGAATCAGTATGTTTCGAACCATGGCGGCCGCCGTCGTACCACGGCCGCTATGGTGCCCCGGGAGTCGTTTCTGTCAGGGGAGGGCATGGCAGGTAGCGCTGGGATGCCGCTACGGTAGCCAGCGGACGCCATGGTGGGGGGGGTATGCAAGACGATTTAGCTAGCAACTTACGTAGTATGTAAAGTGAAAAAAGTTGCAATACTTGCGAGTTGCAATACTGTGGCTGGTAGCTTGTGTGTCTAAATAATGATGCAGAAACTCGCACTCCTTCCGCTCTTATTAGTGGTGGTGGCCAACGGTCTCTCCTGTTGCGCATTTTCTGCCGGAGCTCAGTGTACGCCGCCGGTTTTGTCGGATAGGAAGGCATCGTCGTCAACATTACGTTCAACTTCAACACATGGTCAGTTTGGTGACAATGATTCAGCAGTGGCTACAGCAGAGAAGAAGCAACCATCACAACGACGCATCGCAAACATTGAAAAATTTGCCCGCCTTCCTGTTTGGCCAGTTTGGCAAGGCGTTTTGCTCTTTTTCGCGTCGAAAATCTTTGGACCGGAGGTAACTGCAGACTGGGAAGATGCCTTCGGTGGTAGGGTCTGTCCTAATTTCTTCACGCCATCTTCCACGGATCCATTTGTCTTACTCGTCCATCACCGACATGCGTTCCAAAACTGGGACCCCATTCGCTACATCCAACGTAGTTTTTTTGCGGAAGGATTCCCTGCTCATCCACATAGAGGATTCATAACGGTAACATATTGCCTCAAGGGAGGATTTTTCCACAGGGATAGCTTGGGAATCAAACAATCCTATGGAGCAGAGGATCGACATAAAGGGAAGCATGTTCAATGGCTCACAACTGGGGCGGGGATACAACATGAAGAGATGTGGGACGTTTCGGAACCTGATGGGAAAGATCAGGGGAAATGGCTGTGGACGAGCTCCCAAGAGCTTTATCAAATATGGTTGAATCTTCCTATGGCGTACAAAATGACACCTCCAGACGCACAGTTATTAGAAAAGTATGCCGTGGATTGTTCGTCGACGAAGCCTCCATCACCTCCAATAGATTCGACGCCTATTGTCACATCTGACGACGGATCCATCATCACTACAATTGTTTCCGGCGAACACAAGGGAGTGCGAGCTCCTATTGAGTGTCCTACGAATGCAGCAATAATTCGAATACAATTCCTCGATCAGGCAAAACAATCTGCTCCGTGCTGGACTCACAATATTCCATCAACACATGCAACAGCCATTCTTTACATTCGCAAGGGGTCGGTTGAGATTGATGATCAGCGGATTCCTCCTCATCATACTGTCTACCTCACACCTAGTGGAGAGCAGCTCACCATAAAAGCACTGGAAGGTGAGGCAGACATACTGCTTTTATCGGGCGAGCCACTTCGGGAACCTATTGCAAGTCAGGGCTCAATGGTTATGAACACGCAAGGGGAGATCAATAATGCATATGCTGACTATCAACGAGGTTTCATGGGGATGCCATGGGATCATACTCTCAATGATGCTGAATGGAACGAGCACGTGAAGCAGAATCCTTCCATGTATTAATATTGCGAGACAGGCGTGTCAATATTGATGAGAAATTATCTGGCACAGCATTGCACATCTTTATCTCATACATAGGTAACATAACATGTGTAAGAGCTACCTCTGAATCGCACTCCGATACCTCGCATATTTCTGCATGCGACTCACACACCACACCCCTGATACTTCTAAATTTTTCTGTTGGCGAGTGATTCCGACGATAACCCTTTCTGATCAGTCGCTAATCTCACAACCAATTTGAAAGCGTGCGAGACTGTTTGAGCAAGGGCATCGGCGCAGAAACCTCCATGATGTCCTGGCAGTCTCATTAGTCAGCAAGATTAGAAATGGATAAGGCTCGTATCATCGGCTACATTCCTATGGAGCGACAGAAAGTGAAAACACGCATATCACAGCTTCTAGGTAAGGTGGATTGAGGTCCAACAAAATCGGGTCTTCCAGGTGCTGCTCTTGCAGAATCTTAATGTACCTTTCCCTCCGTCGTTCCTTTTCAGAAGTGACACGTGGCAAGAATGATAGCGATCGACTAAGGAAACTAGTTACTGCCGCCAAATTATTTGATCATACTGACTCCAGAAGTCATGATCGAGATGTCAAGGATGGGGCAGTGGCAATTGTTTGCAGTATTCTTCGATCATGCTCGCCATTCTTCATCGCCAGGTCAAAAGAGATACAACTCTCCCTGATGATCTTACTACGCCTTTACAGATGCTCCGAAGAGAGGCTCTGTGCTTCGTTCTGTACCGATGGTACAACACTCATTCTCGACCTTCTTGAGCTGGTCGAAATTAATTACAGGTTAGGCAAGAAGGGCGGCACCACCCTCGTTCTAGCGCAACACATCATCGACGTCCTAAGCCAAGCTCGAGCACCGTTGTCGATGGTGAAACGTCAAGAAGAGTTACTTTCTTCGCTCGTTGTCAATATTCATGGCGCCACAGGCCGATTTGTGATGCATCTTAGCCTGAAGATCATTGCAAGCCTATCTGAGCATTCGCAAAACAAGGAATCTCTGTTTAAAGCAGGTTTACTTGAGACAGTCTTGGTTGGTTCCATTCATATGTACAAACCCGTGAGAGAAGAGTCTGCAAGAATCATCATGAACTTAGCATTGGAGAATAGAAACAAGACAGATCTTGTCCAGGGGCATAACCAATCTTGGTTGGATGTGAGTCTGGCCTTGGCACGGAGTTCATGTGTCTCCACCAAAGCTTATGCGATTCAAGCATTGGGATGCGTAGCAACGATTCCAGAAAATAAGGTCATCATGACCCAACACAAGAATGGAGCTGTTGTTGATGCGTTGCTGCAGTCAGCTTCTTCGCATTTAATTCCATCGCAAGTGTGCGTCAGTGCCACAAGGGTAATCGGCAAGTTAATTTGTGACGCCACTGCTTCGCAAATCGGTCGTCATCATGGCCTTCTCGTCACCCTTTCATCGTTGGCGTGCCGAGATGACAAGCTCGCTGTCGCTGCTGCTATGGCAGTAAAAAAAATTGCAACTCTTTTACGTTCGGGCGAACTTTCTCACAAATACCTTCTCCAGGCATTGATCACAATGTCCTACAGTAGATCCACAGAAGTGCTAAAATGGACCGTCAAGGCATATTGCGAGCAATCCTCCTTCCCCCGTGATCGTGTACAGATGATCGCTCATAAAGGGCTGCTTACATCACTCACAGTACTATCGACTGATGTGAATGAATTTGTGATGAAGCATGCCCTAGATGCATTGAGTGCCTTAGCAGGTGAGTTCAGTAATTCTCATTACTTTGGGGCATGTACTGAAACTAACGATTGTACCCCGCAAATAGCTGATGTTGCAAATGCGAAGGACATGGGTGTCGAAAAGGTGCTGCGCTGTGTTACCCAAGATGTGCTCGGATCATGCAGAAAGCAACCGAGATGCTACTCGCCGTCGTTAGCTCAGTTTCATTTTGACTTTTCGGGCCTTTAGTTTGGTTGTAGCGACATGCCAAGGATGAGTCCGTTCTGTCAGAGAATGAGCTATCTCAGATTCGGTCTGAGAGTTAGAACATTACCAATCGTAGAACTATGTTGTAGTGGACACAAATCTAAGAAATTATTCGTCTGAGCTTGCGGCCTTAAATCCTTAAACCCATAGTGAAGCAGCACCCCATCTTACTCATAAATCCATTCCTTTGAATGGGACTGCCAATCAAGGACCTCTCCCTCTTCAAACCACAGTCCAATCTCCCTCTCCGCATTCTCTACAGAATCTGAGCCATGACAAATGTTCCTTCCAACTTCAATGCAGAAATCACCACGAATCGTCCCTGGCTCGCTGGCTAAAGGATTCGTCGCGCCCAACATTTTCCTGCCGGTCGTCACAGCCTCCTTGCCCTCCCATACCTAAATGAATGTCGCACGTAATTTCTAAAGGTTAAACTAGCTATCAAGTGAGAGAGACAAAACGGAACTCATAGTGAGACCTACCATGCATACCACCGGTCCACTCATCATGTAGTCACGCATTTTGGGGAAGAATCCCTTTTCAACCAGATCACAGTAGTGCTGATCGAGGATTTCTTTCGAGGCCATTTTGGTCTTCATCGCGGCAAGTCTGTATCCCTTGGTCTCGAATCTGGAGACGATGTTTCCGACGATGCCGCGTTGTACTCCATCAGGTTTGATCTTTCGTTTTCGATACAAGAGTGAACTGTGAGTCTTGGACTTCACTCAGCGCAATCATTCAAAGGCATTTCTTTTGGCAGCTCACCATTATGTAAGTACGTTCCATTGCCATGGAAAGCGCACTTCCAGATGTCCTGGCATTGTTGATAGACACCACTGGGGTGAAAGAGGATGACGGAGCGAATGCCTGGGCAGTTGCGGCGGCGAAAGCGGCAAAGAGGAAAGTAACCTTCATAGTCAACTCGGATTTATGTTTGGCGTGATAATAAGCGGGGAAAGGCAATGTAACACAATTTTTTGGAGAGCAAAAGGACAAACCAACTTTGGGTGGTCGGTTTTGGATCGACACTGACGTACTCTGGGCGGGGTGTGTTGTTTTTATCCATCGTAAAATCCATCGATCTAATAGGCACCTGTCTCAAATTATTATGTAGAGTCTGAGACAGGTACCCTACTCCGCGTTACCACATCTCCATGTTCTATTCGAGTGCATTATTTCTGCGCAAGATGGCGCTGGCGGTCGCTGGCTTGTAATGGTGCCATCGCCACAGTAGCGCCCAGTCCAAGTGTGGATACCTAATCTAGAGGTCACAGGTATGATTGCCTACGCTTGGCTTAGGCGGATTCGAGTGGGGGCGCGCAAAAAATATAATAGTATTAAGCCTAGCGCATATTTTTTCATTTATTTGCCTCTGTGCCGCCGTCGCTCCCCTTTCGCCCCGTCTGCGTCGATTGTTAATGCGCGCCCTCGTGTAGCCGTTCCCCCTCTCCCTCTTCACTCATCACCGCCTTCGCCGCCACCACCATTGTCGCTGTCGCCGTCGCCGTTGTCTTCTTCGTCGTCATCGCAACCAACATTTCCGCGCTGCCGTCACCTCTGTCATCATCACCATTGCTGTCATCGCCGTCGTCGTTGCCGCCACCACAATCGCCGACACCGCCTTCGCCGCCCCTTCCATCGCTGTCGTCGTCGCCGCCGCCGCCGCCGCCGCCGCCGCTGTGGCTGTCGCCGACGCAAAGCGCGAAGCCATCGTCGCTGTACTTCTACCGCCGCCGCCACCGCCAAACCGCAACAACCACCCAGCGCCGCCTCTGAACTCCAACGATCCGCCCCACAATCTTCCAATGCCACCGCCGCGCCGCCATT
>JALLOS010000389.1:0-13075 GCA_036939435.1 Stephanodiscus minutulus
CCTAACTCCTCTGACATTTGTGGTACCTAGTCTTGCCTACGTCATGATTACGTCGACATCTTTTGATCAAGTCGAAAAGAATTCATATCTAAATAAAAAATATTACAAGCACAATATTCATCACTCATCTCACAAAAAAATTTCCCAACTCATACTTATCACATCATGATCCGCGCCACCCTACTCACAATCGCGTGCGTCGTCGTCGGATCGACCTCCGCCTTCGCTCCCGCCGTCACGACCGCCACCGCCAGGCCGTCGTCGGCCACTACGGCGACGTACCTCGTCCCCGAGCAGGGCAGGCAGCTCGTCGCGTTTTCTCGGGACTACCACCTCGTCTCCGGGAAGAAGGCGAAGAAGGAGAGCGCAGCCGGCAGCAGGGCGTCCAACCTCGCCTCGTCGTCCTCGTCCTCGCCACGGCGGGGCGCCGCGGGCGTGGCCTCGGCCGCCAAGAACCTCGTGATGCGCCTGCTGGGCCACTACGACGACGGGGGGGGTCCGCCGCGGGTAACTCGGTGCGAGTGCGAGACCCGCGCCAGCCTCGAGGAGGAGTTGATGAACGCGTACTCGAAGGACCCGGTCTGTCACCACCCCGAGGACGAAGCCATCTTTCGTCAAATCGTGAACTAGGGGCCCCGATCCTTGTTTCCGTGTCATCGTCGCAACAATCTTCGATTTGCATAGATGCTGGAAAGAAGACGAGAGTATGATATATGATCTCTGGACGCTCTCTCCGTACCGTACTTAGGCATCAGCAGCCGTCGGCTATGATCAAGAGAGATCGATTTCGCATTAGTTTCTACGCCGAGGTTCCCAGTCCTATCATCGAGAAAATCCACCAAATCGACACGTAGCGCTAACGTGTAATGTTCTATTCCGCTATCGAATTTCCTCTCTAAGATTTTTGCCATCCAACAAGCCACTAATATTATAAGCAATGGTTAGATTGCGGTAGGTCACCCCGATATCATGTTCGTCATTGTCCTAGTTACTTTCGCAAAAAAGAATCAAGCTGTACATTCATTAGTGAATGTAATTCCTGTGAAAAAGCGACATTGCCCATACTCTCCTCGTCATACCACCACCGTATTACAGTTTAGAACTTCTCACTCGCCGTCTTCAGGGCTGTTAACCGCATCTTCGCCTATGTTCGTATGCGCCGCAAATGCATTGTCCGCAATGTTCACACTGTAACTCTTCCTAATTCGTACAGCTTCGACGTCGACGCTGGTTTGTCGTCTACGGGATCCTTCGGAACATTCTGGAGAAGAAAATTAGTCAACAATGTAAACAAATGACGAGTCGTGTTGGAACCTTCACTGATTGAGTGCGAGCGATTAGGATATGCCATCATCGAAAACTGTTTGTTGTGTTGTATCAATTCGTTGATCAAGGATTCTGTCCCAGCGTAATGACAATTGTCATCCCCCGTCCCATGGACAATCAACAGGTTGCCTTTCAGGTTCCTGGCATGAGTAATGGGAGACCCATCGCGATATCCCTCCACGTTGTCTGATGGCAGACCCATATATCTCTCCTGGTAGATAGTATCATAAACACGCTGATTAGGCACAGGTGCGATAGACATCGCGCTGTGGTAGAGGTCGGGATACCTGAATATTGCATTCAAACTCATTGATCCTCCTCCACTCCATCCCCATATCGCTACCCGGTTCCCATCTAAGTAAGGATGTGATTTCAGCAAGGCTTGAGTTGCAGCCGCCTGGTCTGCCGGGGCATGTATGCCAATCTTTCGATAGATACATTTTCTCCACTCTCGTCCTCGAGGCGAGGGCGTTCCCCTATTATCTACGGATACCACGACGTAGCCTTGCTGAGCAAGCATCATGTGCCAAAGAGAGGTGCGTCCTCCCCACATATCGCGCACTACTTGCATTGCCGGCTCGCCGTACACATAAAATAGAACAGGATACTTTCGCTTTGGGTCGAGAGAAGGCGGATGAATCATGTATGCATCAAGTTCAACTCGGCCTTCTTCGATCGGAATTCGAAAGAATTCAGGTGTGGGGAGATAACCTTTCAACAGACGATCGCGAAGGTCTTTATTGTCGGCTAGGACAGTCACGGTTCGATGATCCGGTAGACTCACAATATCAGTAGTCTCGGGCGTTGAAAATGTAGAGTGGACGTGGATGGCGTACTTTCCATCACGAGAAAACCTATAGCTATGAGTCCCAGGCATATCTGCTGGTGTGATCCGCTCTTGTGGCGCTATTGAATGTGCACCATTTCCGCCGGGTACGTTAAGGGTTGTCCGGTAAAGGTAACGGCGGAGAGGATCCTCAGGCGAAGCGATGTAGTAAGCGAACTGCCCCCCTTCGTCAACCCCTGCAATTTCTGTAACGTCATACGTTGGCGGGGTGAGTTGACTGCAGCTTCCATCAATATTGACCAAAAACAGCTGCCGAAAACCATTCCGTTCACTGAGCCACAAAAACTGTTGACCCCCCTGAAGAAATCGAATACCTGATGACTCCTCTAGACGACAAACAATATGTACACATTGAGACAAATGAGACACTGATGAAGGATAAGTAAAGCAACATCAAAATGTGGCCCACTCACCGCCGTACCAAGCTGCGCTTTGCAAATCGATCCAGGCATCATCATGGTCCGTAAATGCAATACGGATCTTCCCCGTCGTATGATCTGCAATCACGACATGCACCGTATTCTGGAGTCGGTTCAGTCTAGGGAGCGAGAGACGATACGTAATCGATGAATCAAATGAGAAACTGATCAACAAAAATATTTCAATATCAAAGTGGGCTCGCTCACCGCTGGAAGACCAGTTCGTCCGAACCCGGAATCCAGTCCAAGGAGGCGATGTAATGATGACGAGGGTCCCCGGGCACATGAATCCAGTTAATTTTCGGAGTGCCAGCGCCGGAAGCATCCTTGGATCGTCGATATTTTTCAATATCATCGCCGTCGCTGTCGGTTTCCCCCACCTCCCCCTCGATCTGAACCACGCCAATCCTGCAGCCTGGATTTTGCTCGCCCGCCTTGGGATACGGGATCGGAATTAGCTGAGGATATAGATGGTCGGTATTATTAATCAGATTAACAACTCGCACCCCACTCTGGTCCATCTGCCAGAAAGCGATCGACTTCGAATCGGGCGACCAGCGAAAGCCCTTGCGCAGGCGGAATTCCTCCTCATATACCCAATCGAAGGTCCCGTTGATGATTTCGTTCGACCCGTCGCTCGTCAGCGCCGTGATCTTGAAGGTGTGTACGTCCTGGGCGTATAAATTATTGCCCATGACGAAAGCCACCTTGTTGCCGCATGGCGAGAAGGTCGCGAACATCAAGCTCGAGGGCTTGGTGTTCCACCCGCCCAGCTGCCGCAAGTCCCTGGCCGTGATGTCCAACACCCAGTAATCGCCGCGCGTCTTCTTCCGCCACACCTTGCGAGAGTTCGTGAAGATCAGCAGGCGGCTCTTGTCGGAGGACAGGGCGTAGTCGTCCACCGACAGGGGGGCGTCGTGGCCGGGGGGTACGAGCAGATCGGAGGAGACGTAGGTCTTGGTGGTGTTCGTCGCCACGTCGTGCCACACCAAGTCGCGAGTCGGCGCGCTCGACGACGACTTCTCCGCCTCGGCGCCGTTCGACTTCGGGGGGGCGACGCCGCCGCCGCCGCCGTTGATGGAACTGGAGACGGCGGCTCCGGACGCGGAAATTCCGGGACCGGTAGTACGTCCCGAGCCGTTGCTCCCGGACTTGACCAAGGCCGTGTAGCAAGAGCCGCTCGCCCACCATCGAGGCTGGGAGAATGACTCCGCACGAAAGTCCCTGCCGACGAAGATGGAGTCGAGGTTCAGAACAAGATCAGATCGCGTGGGAGGGGACGCCGGTACAGGCTCTGAGGTTATTCCTGCCATTGCGTCCGAAGGGAGGGGGGGGTTGTAGCGAGTCAGAGATTGTTTGATGTGGAAAAGGAAACACGGTTGGGGATGCGATGGAAGGAGAGGCACAATATGAAAAAAAAGCCGCCTAAAGACAATTTCGGCCAGAAAAAAGGATGCACTTTAGGACTAAGTTCGGATTTCTCATAAAACGAGAATATCTGAAATAATTACTACGAGTCAGGTAACAACTGAGACAGGAGTTCCATGAAGAGTTCGCGGATTTTCACTAGCTTCGGATCTAGCTCTAGAGAGAGATAGAACTCATGGTAAAGCTCGATAAACTTTGTCTCTATCTTTACACTACAACATACTCTATCTAGCCGAAGCTAGCGAAAATCTGCGAACGCTTCCAGGAACTTCTGTCTCAGTTGTTACCCGACTCGTAGTTTACATGAGAATAGAGAGAGGTTACGTCTCTAGATATCTACGATACGAACAAAAAGAAACCACAAATAATATTGGCCACAATAGAGATGTTGTACAATTGCCCCCATCCAAGATGAAGACAGGCTCCGCCGCCAAACCACCAACCCCGCCTTCTGAGTTACTAGTATTACAACATAGCAGGACCATGTATTTCGATGATTGCCCGAGCGTTCGAACGATGGAAAAACACGTGAGTATAAGGAAGGCGATAGAATACAAACACTGAAAAATGTTGCGTCGATTGGCCCGAAAGCATCGCGGCGACTCCAGCGACGCGATGCCGCTTGACGACGAGCATCAGGTGGACGAGCATGCCATGCCGCATTCGATGATCGGCGAGGATGACAGGAAGCCGCGTCGCGGATCGGCGGTCGGCGAGTGCGGGCGCCATGATCATGCCGATTTCGACCAAAACGAAACTTCTGCCGCTGGACAGGAACCCGACATCGGCGACGATGGCTGCAACGACGATAGTCCTGTACTCAATTCCATACGAGTTCAAGTCATAGCGCCTGAGAAGAGGCATCCATTGGGGTATAATTCCCGAAAGCATGAACTAGTGCGGCAAGACCAGCCTCCGTTGGCGACAAACGAAGGTCACGTACAAGCGCGGCAAAAATTGGATAGTCTAGCACGACAGCATCAACGGCATCAGCAGCAGAAGAATAATTCTAGCAGTCGAGGAGGCTATTTCGCATCCACGGCCTTTACCATTACCACGAACATCACGCCATCGGAAGGGGACACCACCGTCACTGCTGATTCGAGTGATACTCCCATGCACAACCGTCATCACAAGCAACAACAACTTCTGTACAATTGCAAGTCCATCGTGCCCCCATCGACGTTGACAAGGCATATAGCCTCATGTGTTGAAGAAGCGGCCAACCACATTTGCAACAACGGCGAATCATCTTTGTTGAGCTTGGAATCGTCGTATTATTCCAAGCATGATTTTCGTAACCTGCCGAGGGGCGCTTCCCCTACAGAACATACCGATGCATTTACATTGAAGACGGACAATGATGTCACGAGCCGCGAAAACAATTGCCAGTCTGAAGGTGGCAATGACAATGACGAAAATATATCTTCGACAGCACCACCGCAACTCGTTCGATATCACGATCACTTTTATCAACCCACTCCCCCGCAGAAGCGTAGTGGTGGTGCCCCCGCGACATCGGCATGGGAAAAGAGAAGAAGTCGTCCCAGTCAACAGAAACAACAGCAAACTCATATGAATCAATCAGAGAAACATGTGACGCTCGTGTCGAGGCCGGTGATTGACATGCAATTCGAATTAATCAATGACGGAATTGACGCTGAGGGTGAACATGTGGTGGTGACTCCTAATCCAAAAACATTGAATTTGGGCACAATATTTGCTTCTCCTGCAGAGGATGCGCCATCAACATCGGCTCCTTTGGTAGCAATGGCAGTAACTCCTTCGCCACCCCCAAAGTCACTGCAGCAAAAAAAAATGCAGCATCGACCGTTGATTGAACCGCAACAAGAAGAGGAGCCGCAGCAACAGCCACAACAGCGGTCAGAAACGCAAGCGGCCAGCACGGCTCAAACAGCCAAAATTGCCAATACATCGCATATGTTCATTCGATTATTAAAGAGACATCAAATGACAAAATCACCGAGAAAGAAAGAGCATCAGGGTAACCAAAGTCGGCAGGAGGAGGAGACAGAGAACCAACAGCAGCAGGGCCGTCAGCAACCTCAACAGCTTCAGCAGCTCGGGAAATCAACCCTACTCGATCCGGAGGAAAGTTCCGATGAAATAATCCGGCCTGTTCCTCCTAGGCATCAGCCACGACCGACGCCAACAAAAGAAGTGAAGGGGGGAGAACCACCAGATGACTTGCAAGACTCACAACAGCTAAGAAGACGCCCGGACCCACCTCGAGATCCACCTGCGGAATATAGACATTACTCTTCAAAAGTAATTGATTCATTTCCACCACAAAAGAGCTCACAATTCACACCTCCGAGACAGCCCAAGTCATCAAATATGCAAGCAGAATCAACATCATATCCATCAAAGAAGAATTCAACATCACAACAACACAATATACATGATTCAAAACCACGCGTATTGCAGCCCCCATCACAAATGAAACGTCAAATTATGTCGAATCAAGAACGACATCACACGGAAAAAGAATGGACGATGCCACTGCCACTCGTAAAGGAGAACTCGAAGATATCAAACTTTTCAAGTGGGTTCTATACGGTCCAAACCACCAATACTATATCGAGCAAGTTTTGGGATGAGGTTGAGGATTTTTCTGATCCAAATGGTACTTCTAAGAAGTACGAGACAAATAATGCCGCCGCGAAGAAGAATATTGCAAATGGAATTCACTCGACCGATGTTAAAAAGGATCAATCTTCGGCGGAGGATGCTAGTAATGATCAGCGAACTACTGCCCCTCTGCATCAATCAGTAGTTTCCGATCAGCCGCAGTCGAGAAATCACAAGGTGAATGCATATGCGAAGACATCAACAAAGAAATCACGAATTAGCTCACTCGCAACAATATACGATGATGACAGCTACAGCAATGCATTTTCACTCAAACTGCCCATTATAAATGGTGGTGGTTTTGATGATTCGGACATTTCGGCATTGCAGATGAATGATTCTGCGACAGTATACTTTCAACAGCAGTTGGATAGAACTCATGTGGATGCTGCCTCAGGTTATTGGAAGAAAAAACACGAAAGGATAAAGAATGCGTTAGCACCGAAGAATAGTATAGATGAGAAGGAGAAGGAGCAGCATCGGCGCCAGCACAAACAGGGCGAGTTACAATATAAGCAGCTCGAGTTGAAGAAAACCAATCATAACAATCAGAAGGCGATCCAAAGAGTGGCGACATCTACGCCAATCACGTTGGACACGGCTCAACGAAATCGATGTGCCTCGCCGTTTGATGCATTTAATCAACTCTATGAATTAGGGTTAGGGATGGGGGTAATTAAACTGGACAATTGTGACAGTAAGCAACACCATCAGAATAATAATGGCACGAAGAAGGGGTGGGATGGGGAGGTGTCTGTCCACACTATGAAGACCGCCGCCGAGGAAATGGTGAACTTTGTTGAAAAAATTGAAGAAAAAAATGCGATTCAGGAGTTGCAAAATTCTATGAGGTCAAATGTCCTACTTCCTATGCCACCTGCGGTGGATGAAACTGATTTGAGACACATTGGTTTGGTTCCGTTGGACGAAGAACAACAACACGAAGAAAGAAATGATGTTACGCTACTCATACAATGGGACGGTGTTGTGCGGAAGAATAGGAATGTACGAAGTTCAAAGTCCCTCGCCGATGACTTGACGGCCGGTGCATCCCGTTTATCCTGTGGTATAGGGAGCAAGTTGCCATCGTTCACAGTCGATGGAGAACAGAGCGAACTGAGTGAGAATGCCCATAGGATTTCTGCGACAGCCATCAAGAAAGATATGAATACACTACGTGCACCCCGCTCCAGCTCTCGTTCGCCCAATAGAAGCACCGGGGTGTGTGAGTCAGAGACGAATGGGTCGAATAAATCTGTGGGGAGATCGAAAATATCCATCGCTGGTGCCTCCAACTTCGGATCGAACATACCAAGTGATTATGCAAATTGGTTTGAGCTACCCTCGCCTGGGATCACGTGTATACCTCTCCTCCCTCTATTCGACGTTTCATTACGAAATTCGATTGATTTAGATATTTCACCGCTGAGCCGGGTAAACGACACAATTGATTTGGCATTTGCGTTCTACTTATCACGTGCATCCCAAGGATTGGCTGTGAATGAAATTGATGTGAACATTGTCAAACTGTCGATAGGTGCAATTGTCGCAGACGAGGATAACGGATCGATCCGGTTTGTCAATGCCTCCACTAACCTTCGGGGAATCTCGGATGCGGCCGTGGCGGCAATATCGAGAGGTGACTTTCAAGATGCCACAGAAATCTACAACACTCTCTTAAGCTCGTGTCAAACTTCCACTGGGTCGAAGCTTGGACTGGTCGGGCAGCTCGTCGCATCTACTCTTCATAATTTGAGTATTTTGCACCTGTGGAATCAAGAGTATGACCAGGCCTTACCTTACTGCAGGGAGTCTCTGCGAATCAAGACGGAGCTCGTGGGCGACTCCGTTAATTCATGGGCCAATTTGGGATTTATTTATTTCGCAATCGGATCAGCCACATCGGCATTGGCGTCCTTCCGCAAGGCCGTACAAATGTCATCAGAGTTCTATCCCGAAGGTCATGTTACGGGAAAGCTCGTGAATAATATGGCTTGTGTCAATTTTGAGATTGGCAAAATGCCACTTGTGCAGTCGCAATTTAAGCAATCGATACAACTGCAGAGGGGTGGTTGTGACGATTCTTCATTGGATGATATTGCACTATCTTCTGAGGACGATCTCTTCTCAATATCGATAGCCATTTTCAACATGGGTGTTACGTGCACAAGACAAAATCAATACGACGCTGCGATTTCTCAGCTTCAACAGTGTTATGCTATTCAAGAGGCCATTCTTGAACACACGAACGAAATTGTTCAGAGTACAGCTTATTACCTGGATTCGTTGAGATTACTTGCCTTGACTTCAGCAGCTGAGACATCTAACAATGATCTTGAAGCAAACCAGCCCGAAACAACTGAAAAACACAATGTTCTACAACATGATCCCCGCATACTTAAATCCCGGCCAGATTTTCGCAACGATCGTCGCGGGAATGCTGAGCCACAGATTGTTACGAATCCGATTATCAAGCATGGAGGTTTGAGCAATGACAGCAAATCCACAAGCCTCACTAGGCTAGGCCCCGACTCGGGCCAACGCAAGCAGATTTCTTATCCAATGATTTGCCTGGGCAATTTGAGAGTCGAATCAACAATTTCCGAACGGATCCATCAATCATTAGAGGGCTATTCAGACAGCTTGCAGAGTGTCAGCGGGGTTCGAGAGCTGAGTATGCTTTGTAGAAGACCGGCCATATCCTCAAAAAAGAAAACAATGTCACTGTCACAAAACATAATCCACTATGGAGTACTAACGATAAAAAAGCGCGAGGCTCAGAGCGAGCTTTATAGAAGCTTGGAAAAATATGGTCCAAGGCATCCCGATGTTGGAAAATGCTATCACAGTTTGGGCCTCTTGTACCTCTTCAGTGAAGCAAAGAAAAGCAAAGCAGAAGCCATTACCTATTTGGAAAACTCTATCAGAATTTACACCAATGCCATGGGTGTTAAACATCCAGATGTCGCATCTACTCTCATGCTCAAAGGACTAGCTCAACTTGCTCTCGAAAGGTTCGATGACTCGATAGCTTCCATGCTCCGAGTACGGAGAATGAGAGAAGATACCTTGGGACATCGGCACCCTGAATTAGGCCAGATCTTGAACAACTTAGCCTGCGTGCAGTATGAGCTTGGTGATTATAGGAAAGCTGAATCACTGTTTCAGGAAGCGCTGGATTTGCAACGAGAAGCCTTCACAACTGAGCCTGCATTTTTGAATGGTGTTTCCAAAGTACTTTGCAATAGTGCATTCCTTCATGCTAAGTCCGGATCCTTCCCCAAGGCTTTGATTGAACTCGAGGGGGCATTGCAAATAAAGAAGGACATCCTTTTCGAAGATAATTCACTGGATGACATAATCTACAGCATAGCCCATATTTTGGCTGTACAAAAACTGCAGCACGGTGTGTTTAATCTCGAAGAAATCACAGAAGAATATATCACCATGCTGAGAACGTCGACGATCCGTTGATATCAACGAGAGTCTGATCAATGTCATCATTGTCGCATCCTGCACCATCATCATTCGACCCTTCTCCATAAAGAAATTTCATATTATCATTATTTTTTTCATCTTCGTCTGACAATCAATTAAGTAGTTCATTAGAATGATAAAAGTAACTTTTATTCCTCCCACAAGCACCTCTCGAACGACTACACCACTAAAATTCAAATATGCACTGACCATGATGACGATTCTTGAACACCACACAAAGATTCCCTAAACAGCAAACAGCGAAAACACAAAGATATTACCACTTATACCAGATCACCTTCTTCTTGGAAGCATACCACTCATCCAAGAATGGGGCATGCTCGTCCTCAATCTTGGCCCTCTTGATTTTGTTTGTGGGAGTCACGAAACCATTCTCGGGAAGCCACTCCTCGTTCACCACGGCAATGAACTGCAACCTCTCATGCTCATCCAATCTTTTGTTCACCTTGGCCAGGAGCTCCGTCAACTCTTTTTCGATTGCATCCTTCTCCCCCTTCTCAGCTGCCTTCTTGGCTTCCTCTCCCAAGAGCACAATCACGTGGGCAGCAGGCTGGCCGCGACCTCCAACACACGCCAACTCGATCCTAGGGTGAGAAATGTAATCATTCTCAATGGGTGCAGGCGCGACATATTTGCCCTTGGCAGTCTTGAATATTTCCTTTGTGCGACCTGTAATCTTGAGGCGGCCCATATCATCGAGCTCGCCCTTGTCGCCAGTGCGAAGCCATCCATCCTCTGTCATGGTCTCCTTGGTGGCTTCTTCGTTTTTGAAGTAGCCCATCATCACGCCGGGAGATTTGACCTGAATCTCTCCATCCTCAGAAATCCGCTGCTCCACACCAACCTGAGGCTCACCCACATATCCTACACGGCCACGTCCTGGTTTGGACCCATGAGAGTCTACGATGGCAAAGAGCAAACGGAAGTGGGGGTAAGACCAACAATCGCAGTGAAATGTCGCAGCAAAGTTTGTAGCAAAGAGTCATTTACAGTTGAAGTTCTCGGTCATCCCATAGCCCTCGAGCAACTCCAATCCCAACTTGTGATACCACGTCAAGACATCAGGAGGGAGAGGGGCGCTGCCACTGCCAGCATACCTCACACAGTCCAAGCCCAATGCCTTTAGCAACTTCCTCCTCACCAGCCAGTTAATGACGGGAATCCACAGCAGCTTATCCAATTTCTGGGGAGGCATCTTCTTGAACACTCCCTCCTGGAATTTAGTCCACAAGCGAGGCACCGACAAGAACAAAGTAGGCCTGGCGCGACCAAGATCTTGGACGAACGTCGACAAGGATTCCGCGAAGAAGACGTGCATTCCGGAAACGAAAGGCACGCACTGTCCAATCCAACGCTCCATACCATGGGAGACGGGCAGATAGGATAAGTAGCGATCATTCACCGTGACACGAAGCAAGTCCACCAAACCAAAGGTTGGTTCAGTCAGGTTCTTGAAGTTGAGCATAACTCCCTTCGGTCTGCGACAAAAAATAAAAGAGAATCAGGCGGAGGCAGTCGTTAATTTCTTAAGACATGAATATCTCATTCCCGTGTATAGCGCAACAAAGCAATCTAGAAACTCACACGCCAGTACTCCCACTGGTGTAAATGATGGTCGCCATTTCGTCCTCCGTGCGCTTCTTCGCGTTCTTGATTTCCTCTCCCTGAACGCAGTCGTCCCACTTGTCATACGCCAAGCGGTCGGGGCAAAGCGGGAACGAAATGCACTTCATCCCCTCGGGGATGCCATTCTTCATCTCATTCCACGGTCCATTGTCGAGCTTTCCCACGAAAAGGACCTTGGCCTCGCTGTGCTCCAGGGTGTACCTCGTGGTCTCCGCCGTCAACGTCGGGTAAATGGGCACGCCCACGTGTCCCGTCATCATGATGGCCAAATCGGCCATTAGCCACCACGCGCAGTTCTTGCTCATGATGGCGATCTGGCTCGGGACGGGAAGGTCGAGACTCTCGATGTGGGCTGCCATCTTCTTGGATTCGGAGAGAAACTGGGCGAAGGTCCAGTCCTTGACGGCGTCGCCGCCCATGGGCTGGGTGAGGAAAATTTTGGTCGGGTATTTGGCGCAGTTGTCTACGATGTAGTCAGGGATGACCTTCCCTGCCTCCTTCTTGGTTAGCTTGGGCGCCATGATTGGGGAGTAATAATTGTTTGGGGTGTTTCGTTGGATCGTGCCTTTATTTTACTCCTCGAGATTTTTCCTCGGAATTAAAAATCATGTCGGAGCTGTTTCCCCGTTCTCACCCCACCTCCTCCTCCTCTCCCGTATCCTCGACCGGCCTTCCAGAGAATTCAGAAATCATCCTCAAGAATTCCAACTGCTTCCCCTCGTCGTTCAGCTGATCTCTCTCCTCCAGGTCCTCGATCAACAAATGAACCTCCACGAGAGTCGTGGGAAGATGATTTATTATTTGCAGCGTTTCGGCCTTCGTCAGACCGTACCCACCCGACGACGAACGCGGTCCTTCTCCTTCGCGGTCTTCGCGGTCATGGGATCCCCCCATTTCCCCTCCTACTGCTGCTGCTGCTGCTGCTGCTGCGCCGTCTCCGGACGACGTCGTCGACGTCGCGCCCGCGCGTCGTGACGACGACAGCAGCCGTCCGACCAGCCTCGGCGCGTCGTCCAACCTCATGGCCGATCCCCCGACGGGAGACGATTCGAGGTGATCCAACACCGCTTGCTCGATCCAGTTCCTGTTCTGGAACGGATTTTTCCTCCCGCCGATGCCGATGCCGTTGCCGCCGTCCTCGCCGTCGCCGCCGTTGTTGTTGCTGCCGCCATCCTTGCCCTGGGACTGACGTCTCGCGGCGATGCGCTCCCGAAGGAGTTGCATCGCCTCCAGGTTGGAAACGAGTAAGGGGGCGTCGCCGGTTTTTAGTACTTCCATT
>JALLOS010000390.1:0-13272 GCA_036939435.1 Stephanodiscus minutulus
CCTTGCTTGGGGTATGGGGGGGTTGCCCAGGGGGAGGGGGGGGGGTACTGGGGGTGGCCTGTCCAGTTTGTTTTTTCCGGGGGGTTTGGGTTCCGGAAATTCTCTCCGCACCATCCTTCCTTCCGCCTCCACGGGAGATTCTTTCACGGTCATCCCGGGCCTGGAGGGTCAAGTGACTAGTCCACTCTCGCCTACCCAAGGCGAAGCATATGATGGCCGGTACGGGATTTTGCGGGGGGATCTCCCCGGGAGATTGCCCGCAGGCAGGTTTGGAGACCTACGCTCCCTCGGAATGTTCGGAGATCCTCAAGATGTGGAGAGAGATGGGTTCGAGGACGCTCGGGATTTCGTACCCAAGATAGGGGGGGGTGCAATCAAAGGCGCAACAAGTTTTTCCTCCCAGGAAAATTGTCTATTCCAATTTTGTCTGCTCCAATTCCTCAGCCTGCTCTTCCTCTTTTGCTGCAGCGAGCACTGACACTGAGATGATCTCAGTAGAAACTGCGTCCGCATTCGCATGCGCCGCAAAAGATCCTCGCTGGAAGAAAATTATGGCAGCTCGGAGGATTATGTCAGTGTGGTTTTCTGATCAACTCAACTCTTCGCCAATAAGATTCGACATATTCCTCACGTCTTTGTCAAATTCGTCTTCTCCGTTAGAGCCAAAGAAAACGTGTGGGGATGGGCTGCCGTTGCTTCTTGAGGGGGGGGGCAGAATTGCAAAAATATGCTACAATCAAATCGTTCATTGGGGACTCATGATTTATTAGATTTATTGCTCTGCTACAGGCCGGCAGGGGCAGACGATGGGGGGGGGGGGCAGGGTGGACGATGGCGCGGTTCTGTGCAGGATCCAATGACAAAAATCAAAATTGGGAATCATGGGAAGACAAAATAATAACTCAATACAAAAAAAGGATGCATTGATACAACAAGCAACCATCAGATGTGAATATGAAATGCAAGAGAGAGAAATTGAGTGCAATGAATGGACGGGAGATTGCTGTTAGCACACAACAATCAAAACAAAAATTCCTACAACGACCACATAATGAATAGTCAAAAAAATACTTGACTTGATACACGTCCCTGTCCCCTCGCGTCTGGTCTGTGGCAGAACAGAGTTGATGGGAAAAAACTGTTCTGGATGGCAGATATCAGTGCCAAACAGAACAGAATGGCCTTTTCCCGTAGCAACTAATCAGACATGTCATCATTGAACCAAATGGCCTGCCCATAAAGCCTTGCTTGGTAAAAAACCTAGATGGGGTATACTGTCGATCGCTCTCTATCGTACCCCTTCTTAATCGGTAGGGTTGCCAAGGGGCCAGCACCAGATGAGGGCACTCCGGCGGTGAAAATGCCCCCAGTGGCTGCGGCGGCCGCAGGGGCTGCAAAGGGGGGCAGCATTTCGTACGGCCTGTTGAAGCATTGGGGACTCTGATTTGACGGAGTTCTGTTCAGTCTGTCCGTGATCCTAGACGAACGTCCCCGGTGGCTAAAAGTAATGCACATTCTCTTACTTGTCATGTAGTCAGTTTCTTAGCAAAATGCAAACAAATTCCAATGCTCCGAAAGATCAAGATTCGCCTAAGCCGTATTTCTCTATCTATTCTCTATCGAGTCTCTCCTTCGTCAACATTCCGACCACCAGCCTATTCCACCTCCTGAGAATGGCAAATCGCCTCTCTTGATTTTCCACTTCCACGGCGTGGCTTTCCCACTCGACGGACGCCTCTCTCAACAGCTCCACGTTTTGATTGTGGACGACGATGCCCCTGATCATGGCGGTCCGGTTGCCGCCATGCCCGTCGTATCCCAGCATACACGGGGCGTATGGGATGCCAAGCTTTCTCGCTATCGGTGCCAATCCGGTTTGATCCATGTGCGTTAGGCCGGGATTGAGCAGAGCCTTTTCGACGTTCCTGTAGTCATTGGTTGGTATTGTGTCGTCGGGGCCCACGTACGGGGGAGACCACCGTGCCGTTTGCCATTCGCCGTATAAGTTGTCCATTCCATCGTCTTCTCCTACCCCGTCCTTCTTGAGATTCATGGACGATATGATCACTTCTTGGGCTTCCTCTGACACGCCGTACGACGATAACGCTTGAAATCCCTTGACGGCTGCCTTCTTCCTGGCTTTGACCTGCGTCGCTGGATTTCCCAACTCGCTCACCTTGACCTTCCGCCCTCGGTACAGCCATTTTGTCGCCCTTAGTGCCCTGCTCACATCGCTGCGACGGTAAACTAGTTCGCCCTTGAATACGCCACATATGTTCTTACGGGCGTCGGGGTGAAGCACATCTCGAGAATTCAAAACGGATGGGATCACGTAAAAGGGGCTTTGCTTGAATTGGGCCTTGCTCGTTGGGATTTTCTCCTTTTCCATGCTCCCGGCCAGGTCCTTCGCTTCCATTCGCTCTTGATCCTCATCTGAATCAGAACAATCCGGTTGGGATGCACCCCTGTCGTTGTCGTTGTCTGAGCTTTCGAGTTCGATCATTTCCACCTCGTTCCCAGCACTTGTCTTCGCCTTGGTCACCGATAGGCGTGGTGACGGTGGCCGGCTGATTGTTTGTATATTGTGTCCATCTCCTCTACCCTTGTAAACACGGGGTGCGGCGATGTCACCCCGAATAGGTCCCAATCGTCCGCGGCAATGAACGTTCACGCGTTTAAGCGACAATTCCCACCACTCGTCGACGCACCTCCCGCGTCCCGCGACGATTTCTTTCCCCGATGCCCCCCGCAAGCGCAGTGTGCGCGACCACGCCCTCGCATACCTCGGCGTAACGTCCGTGAAGCGCGCTCCTCTCAACGACCGGCTGCACGTGTCCTGGCGGTCGTCTGGTCCGCGAGGGACATGGTGCTCCACCGCAAGGACGTAGGAAACGGGCGCTCTCTTCGCGCTCGAGTTCGCACGATGCCACTGCCTCACGCTCTTCGGCGACGACATAGACCTGCCGCCGCCGATCCCGTCCTTGCGCGCGCCGATGCCGGGCGTTGCGCCGTTGTCGGGCGTTTTTACCCGTGACTCCGTCCACGCGAGGACGGACTCGACCACCTCGGGTCTGTCGAAGCATTCTCGTTCCACATTGATCGAAACCCAAGGCATCGTGACACGTTCCTCGCATGCATCGTCGTCCCCGTGACATAAAACCTCCACCCACGATAGAAGTGGGCTACAATCGTCGACATCATCTCCCTCGTGGAAAGAGGCCGGTAGAGAATTCGAAGGACGCTTAGATGGTCGTTCGATATCCTCTCCACCTCCCGCTGATGGCGCTTCGTCGTCGTCGCCGCCATCGCTCACGAGATCGACGATTGTATGCATGGACGACGTCGTGGATGTTGCGCATTTTTTTCGCGATTTCCTCCTCTTGTCGCGCCTGACGATGACTGCGGCACGACGAAAAAAATCATAGAGCCGTTCGTTAAACTCGAACTCATCGTTCTCGCTCTTCCTCGCGGCGGGCGGCTTGACGTCCAAGGAGGCGGATGGCGACGACGATGATGACGATCTCGATCTCGCGACGATGCCGGGAGTGTAGGATGCACACGATGCCAGTAACAGCGGATGATCGACGGTCAGCTCCAGAGGCATTGGTTTCAGCGATTCTACGTAGCGTGCCCTCCACCCGAGCGATCTGCAATTCGAAGATTCATCGCGAACGCGCGCGGTAGCCGTGGGTTGTCCGGTTAAGACGGCGGGGTCCTCTGCGAGATGAACAGAAAGGGAAAACACCCACACACATACCTCAGCATGACGAGGAACAAAAGAGTCTTTTCGTGCCCCGTTATACCCTCAACGGTGTCGATTGCATCCGATACTCCCCCTTCTCCTCCTCCTTCCCCTCCTCCGTCGTATAGCTGTGGGTCTTCATCGTACTGGGGGGATAGACACGTGAGTATCCGAATCAGACGATCGGCAGTGGTGGTGGCATGAAATACGGTCCTTCCGTTCAGATATCGATCATCATTTGATGGTGGATCGACTCGTTGTTCATCATTCGATGGATTGACTAGTCGTGTGTTCTCCACCTCCGACTGTCTTCCCTGTCTCACCCTCCGCCTCTCGCCACGCGTCGAGGTCGCGGTCGCGGCGGACGCGCCCTGCGCTTCGTTCCGGCGCAGCGCGGCCCTGCGGCGATCGCCGGCGCCGTTGAGGAAGCCGAAGCACCACGACGAGAACAGACGGAGCGTCCGCTTCGTCGGCACTGCGACGATCGCCGTCGCCGCGGTGGTGGTTGGACGGCGAATCGATTTTCCCGAGCGGTACGGCGGCGGCGATTTCTCCGCCGGAAACGGGAGCTGTGCCGTCGTCGTCGTGATCGCGTCGTCGTCGCCGCCGTCGTCGTCGTCGTCGCGACGAGGAGGGTGGAATCCCAGCGGTATCAGGCTGTGGGCCAGGTGGGACAGCAGCGACGATCGACAGTCGTCGTCGTCGTCGTCGTCACGATGATCGTCGTCGTTTCCGTATCCGCGGCGATACGCGACGGGGGCTCCAGCGAGATTGGATCGCATCGCGCACATCGCGACGTCGCACAGCATCCCCGCCCGGCGGACGTTCGTCACCAGCACCCGAGTCTCGAGCGGCGCGTCGCGCAGCACCGCTCGGTTAGGGTTCCTCTTCCTCTTCCTGGTCGCTGCCGCCGGCTGCGATGGCTCCTCGCTCTTATCGGTCGCACCGCCTCCTCCTCCGTTGTCGCCGTTGTCGTCGTCGTCGTCGTCGTCCGCTCCCCCCGGCCCCTCCCCGACGTCCGGATCGTTACTCCTGCCGAGTCGCCTGCCGCCGCCGCCACGACCACCACCACCCCCGCCACCGCCGCTCGCGCCGAAGTTGATGACGACGCCCCGGGTCGGAAAAGAGGGCGTCGTGCCGCTGTCGTCCTCCTGCTCGTCGTCGTAGCAGTAGTTGTCGTCGTCGCGGCTCCCCCCTTCTGCGTATCCCCCGACCCCGTCGTCGTCTTGGCGGCGAACATCGTCGTCGTCATCGTCGTCGTCGTCGTCGTCGGCATCCTCCCAATCGACGTCGTCCCAATCCCCGTTTCCTCCACTTCTCGCCCCGTCCTCGTCCTCGTCCTCGTCGCGACGACTACTACTCGCGCCGCCGATCGCGGCGGCAGCGGCGGGAGGAGGAGGAGGAGGAGGAGGCGCCCCAATCCTCCCCTCCCCCCCCCCGCGTCGCGATGCCAGCGCAAGGAGGCCGGTGTCGTCGAAGGCGCGCAGGTCGAGGTCGTCGTCGTCGTGGTCGCGGTCGTCGAAGAGGTCGTCGTGGACGTTTTCGTTGCCATCTCCGAAGTTGAAGCTCATGGTGCCGGGCGCCGGTGGTGCGGCGCGGGCGCGGGGGCGGCGCGGCGGGGGCGGGGACTATTTCCAAGAAATAGCACTTGGCGGGAACAGCGAAAAAGAGACACCCACCCCTGTACAAAAAAAGCGAGAATAATGAATCTCGTGTGAATACTAAGTACCTATTATGTTTGTAAGGCGGGTCCGGCTCCCGCCCCCAACAAGGCCGACGACGACGACGACAACGGAGGAGGAGGAGGGGGCACGACCGAGAAGAGCGAGGAGCCATGGAAATGAACAACAAACGACCCTACAAATGCACAGCACGCATAGCGCTCCCATCCCATCTATACGCAGAGCATTTAAAAGATGTCATATCGGTAGATCAGGAGATCAGCGATAAAGTTGTGAAATCGTTTTCGATTGTTAGCCACGATGGCAGCGATGTTGATGACCACAGAGTGGTCGTCGGGGGTGACGACGATGGCTTTGGTGATAATATGCGCGTCCTGGAAATGTGAGAAATTTATTGCTCCATTGTTACATTGGGATGCCTTTTTTTGCGTTTCGATGCGTTTCGACTATTTCAATCATCTTCCCTCTTTGCCGCATCTGGGGCACCTAATTTACTGTCAAAAATCATGTGTACCTGAAAGAACATTCGAGGCCACTGATGCCAAGATGCTTCGAGTCTCAATGTCGACGACCTACGACATGATCAATGTTGCCCTTCAGTGCTTTCAGGAGTTTGGGGGTTGAAAAATCATCTTAAGTTAAATGCAGCTTTGTGGGGGTCCCTCTCTAGGCGCGCAAAGAGATTAAGTCTCAATCTAAATGTATTAATTCATGCCATTATTTGCCATGGTAATAGATATTGGGAAGTGGAAAAACATATATAATTAATTCCATCAATCGAAGGATCAAGTGCATCCTGTTCTTCACCTTCTCACTTTGACCTCACGTTGTCGACGGTTGCGTCGATGACCAACAACGTTTTCTATAAATTCAAAAGCACGAGATTAAAGAAAGGAGGGACACAACATAGCCGAGGAAACGACCGAAATGCTTTATCGTTCTTTCCTTTCTCTAGATTTCCTCATACCTGTGTATGTTCGGGTTCAGACTTTGAGTCTCGACATTATCGCATCCTGAATTGTCACCATCGTTACTGCCGTTCCCATCATCCCCAACTGAACATTTCGTGCAAACGAAAACAATCAACGCTGCGTGTCGACTTACAACATCCGATCCCGTGAAGCTCGTCTTAGAAGCAACTCGCCGCTGATCTGGGGAGGCCTCATCTCGGCTTTTATTTTGCTATGGCCTCATGTGTATCATCATCCTCGGATAGTTCATGGCCAGCCAAAGGGCGATCCGCTTGTCGTTGATGCGATGTGTCCACATCAACGGCATTGACAAAATCTCTCAAATGCATGGACACATAGCCCATGTGGAAGAACAAGGGACGTCCATGCCAGCCTCGTAGACCAATTACCAATGCACAAATGAGGGTGTGCGGCAACAGTGAAAACACTGGTCATATTTGTTTTCTGGCAAGTGATTTATTGTACCAATACACTGATAAAAAATGGCCATTGCTATTGGATTGGTCTTTCTTATCGATGATTATTGGTCGAACTGACAACCGCAAAGCAAACGGCCACGACTGGTTTGTTCTTTTGGACAAAGAAAGCTCAACTTATATTAGGTAAGACAAGTCCTGATCTCTCTAGATGTACTGCTGAGTCATGATGGTTTCTGTGATATGATGTTGATTGTATGTGATATGACAGTGGGTGACAATATGGAGGATTTACTACAGAGAATGGAAGAGGGACTGGTGAAACGCTGCAGCCAAGTTGAGTGTATCTTGCAAGTCAGAAACAATTGAGTCTGCATCGATCATGGAGCGCTGGTGAAACTCACATCGGGTGTACTAACCAAATAAAAGTGAAACGCTGCAACCACTCCGAGTGCGCCAACCAAGTTGTTGAAAACAGTGTCTGCAAACACCATGGAGCGGAGGCAGGCGATACGCTGCTGCCTCGCTTGCGTAGAAAAAATCATATCGATAAATAATCATACACTAGTAGACTGAATCTATGTAGCTGACTTTTCCTGCTCACGCAGCTTTTGTTTTTCTTCTATCCTTTTCTTCCGCTCCTGTGCAGTTAAATACGATGAGGGATGCGGACACGAAAAAATTGAATACAGATGACATGCATAAGGTCCACTAAGGCAAATCGAAATCACTCACCTTCGCCTCCTCCTTACGTATCAATTCTTTATGCGTCTGATCAAACATAGACACAAATGTATTGATTGTGCGGAAGAATGCATCAGGCGTCATACTTGTCTCCTCTCCAAAAAACTGTAGCAAATTAGCAAATTTTATCTTCACGCTCGCAAATTCGTTAATGAGCGCTTGAATATTGGATTCTGCATTGAGAGAGAATTGACCCATGGCTGTAGCACCAACTAATTCATCTTCTGGTGTTTCATCATGTGAAGAGTCTATCAGATGACGTTTCACAACATCCTTGACCAATTCAATTCCCTTCTCCATTTCTTTCAATTGCTGAGCCAGCATATCCATGGAAACCCGCTCGGCTGCTTTCACAGGAACAAAGTCTTCCGACAACTTCATCACATCTTCGTCATTCTTTTGCACAATTGAAACAAGATAGTGCAGCACGCTTGTCTGGCGGTCAAAGGCTTTTGCCTACAATCAATTTAACAAAAATTCTGAGTGAGGTGCGCAGGCCCAAACAACGCTAATAACGAATTGATTGTACTCACCTCTACCAGCTTCAACAGAGAATCCAAAGTAATTGCTGTTACTTCCTGATCACTGTTAAGGGCATTTCCGAGCTTCAATGCATACAATAACACCTTCCTGAACCGCTCAGAACTCTGTACACTGTCGCATGCTTGAACAAGTATATTTGTACCATCTCGAGTACTATCCATGAGATGGTCAAACTCTGCTCGGAAGACCATCGCCTGAAACTTATTCTTTACGTCATCCACGTCAAGCATTACTGCCATGTATTGCTCACATTCACCTAGTTTGGCTACCGACTCATCGATTTCCGACTGGGGAGCATCAATTGGTGGCAGGTAACTGCGTAGAGCCAAAGCTTCATCCTTTGTGGGGAGCAATTGCATCATACCTCGAAGTTCATTTCCCTCTGCTTCCATGAATTCCATTTTGTCTACCTGCCTTGCCAGTACCGAATAATTAACTTTGAACTTTTTAAGAAGAATTGATCCATTCATTCTGCGCCTGCCGTCAATCAATTGTACTTTTTGATTCGATTTGGGCTTTTTTGCATCAGGAGCATCTTCTGGGGTCGCTGATGGGGATTTCATCGGAGAAGAGGTAAACAACGAGGCAAATTCTTCGTTGTCAAAATCCAAACCAACCAACTGAAGAGGAGACTGTTCCTTAGCTTGATTCCAAAAAGAATTTTCTGAAAGCTTTGACTCATCAATCTTGTTCCAATGTAGCCGCTTTCGAACAACCTTAGGTCCAGTGGCTTGTTTAGGCGTGGGTGCTGCCTTTGCCTTTGATTGTTGTTGGCTAGAGAGCGACTTGTCAGGATCTAAACTGATTACGTTTGGATCCTTCCCTTCTTTTTTCAATGCGTTCTGTACTGCACCTATCGGGATGCCCAGTTTGAGCATCTATGCAGTGCAAATTTCATCAGCGCATGTGTTGCGAACAATGATGACATTGACCAAAGTCGAATGCCACTCACCTTAAAAAATTTGCTGAATTCTGGATCATCCTTGAGTGGAGGACCAACATCCTTTTCAACACCACCGTCTTCCACCTGGCTGGCATATGACTTCTCTGGGTCCATATCAATGATGTTGGGGTCTTTTCCTTCCTTTTGCAATGCTTGCCGCACTGCACCCGGTGGTAAACCCAACTACATTTTGATCGAGCAAAGAAGAATGAGATGAAGGAATGAATATGTATGTCAGAGAAACAAATGAGAAAACGTACCTTGAGCATCTGACAGATAACGATAGGAGTAACAAGTTGTTGTTAGGATGATAGCGCAATAAAAGACTTGCGGAAGTTCAATACAAACCTTAAAGAATTTCGCATATTCCTTTTTGAGAGGAGGGTCTGATTCTATCTTCTTGACCTGACTAGCATGAGACTTTTCTGGGTCCATGTCGACGACGTTCGGGTCTTTTCCATCCCTCTCTAACGCTTTGATGACAGTTTCTCGAGGCATGCCAATTTTCAGCATTTTCATGTATTTTTGGAATTCAGGGTCGACCCTCAAAGCTGGAGCAAAGCCCTCTTGTTGCACTGGTTCAGAATTCTTGACGAAGAGGGCTTCCAATGCAGCAGACGTAGTATTTTCCTCCATTTGCGCCATAGCAGCTGCGCGTTTGGTAAACAAGGCTTTCAGTGCCGCATTTTTGTCTGGCACGTCATGCTTCTCCGCGTTCTTCTTCTGCTCTGCGAGTGGGCGATGCGGATCAAGGTCGAGGACATTCACATCCTTTCCGTCCCGCTCAATGGCTTTGATGACAGATTCTCGTGGCAATCCCAACTTAAGCATCTTAAAATACTTAGCATACTCTGGATCAGACTGCAAAGGTTTTGGCTGTGAATCAACTTCGTCTATTAGGGCGATACGCTTGGCAAATAAAGACTCCAATGCTTTGTTAGGTGAATCCTCCTTTGAATCGTTCTCCCCTTCTTCCGTCTCCTCTATTATCGGTTTCTCCAGCTTCTGTATTACTTGTGAGAGGAGAGAAGGAAGACTTGCAAGGCCTGATTGAGTGGCTGTCAATTGCTCTGTCAGATGGGGCAGTTTTGAATCCGCATCAACTATTTCTTTACTCAAAAGTGCGGAAAGCTTGGCAATGTCGGCACGATTCTTTTCCAGCAGCTCTTTCTGCTCCTTCGACATCTCATCACGTGATTCATTTGCTTTCTTTGCGCCAAATGTTTCGATTAGCTCATTAAGCTTTTTCTCAACTTCCTCGGCGGTAGTGAAACGTGAAGAAATGCGTTTCTCCGAAGTGTCAATATCTTCTCTCTCTTCAGATGCTCGTCCATTCAACAGAATATCCATGCGATTCAGAAAAGACGAAATCCTGGTTAGATCTATAGACTTTTCGCCTTGGGTTTCCCGAAATGTAAGGCTTGACGCGTCACTCTTATCGTCATCCCATTTATGATCGCCAATTTGTGCGATGGGTATTTGACTGTCATCCGCCTGGTCAATTTGTTCAATATTATTCACAAGTGATGTCGGAGCAGTTTCCCTTGTGCCGAGAGAGACAACGCTTGTTCGCGATGCGTCCACCGAGACGCACGTCAAACCAATAGTATTGTTCTCATCCTTTTCGACGTTTCCAATTTGGCTCGCAAGAGACTTATTTGGGTCAAGATCTACAATGCATGAACAAGTTAGAGAATTGAGTCGAGCGTACTTGTCGCCATGTCAACTGGTAATTCAAGAATGCACCTACCTAAAATGGCTGGATCTCTGTCGTCGACTTCGATTACCCTCTCCACCCACGACCGAGGAACTCTCGATCGAATCATTTGGAAATATTTCGAGTAGCGAGGGTCGTCTGAAGAAATCATCAGGGATGGGTAGAGGGTGAGTAAAAGGGGGAAGAGTCAGCATATATTCGAGTGAGAAAATAAGTCATGAAGACAGCAAGGCCACTGACCTTTCAATGGGATGTTGTCAGAGGATTGATTAACACTGACGTTGGATGTTATTGCTGGATTTGCCGATTGCGGAAAAGTGCGTCTCGTTGATGATACCGACGGAGGCGGCGGTTGTGGGAGTCGGCGACGTATTTCATCCACACTCTGCCGACGCCGGCCGATATCAGTTAATCCTAATTCAGTTACGCCTGAGGACGCGTCTCCCCCACCACCAGCAGTGCGTATGGCATTCAACCGATCAATCCGGGCGTTGGAAGCAATGACTGCCTCAGAGGAAATGGTCGCAGCGGATGAAGTAGTCTGTTTCGTTGCAGTTCCCTTGCCCAAAGCAATGCTGCTTCTCCCGATTGCATTGTGCGATTCGTCGGCCGGCACTTTCCTCAATCCGCTTGTCATTTCGCCCGCCTTTGCTCTCATGGCCGCCAATTCGGCCTTGACAGAAGCGAAAGTGTCCACTGGTATATTATTATCAGCAGCGAGGGGTGTTTCGTCGGCGTCCAAGCGTTTGGAAAGGTTGACTTTGTCCCAGTAGACATTACCAAACTCATCGATGGCCCCCTTCGGGAGTTGATCTGCTAACGGTTGATCGGGGTCTAAATCTAGGACACGAGCATCTTTCCCGTCCACTTCCAACACACGTTTGACCCAGGACGGCGGAACCTTCGCCTTGAGCATTTTGAAATACTTGCTGCAAATTTGGTTAGGTCCCCAGAGGCGACACCCAAGAGCAATAACGAGATAACAATCATTGAATTCACCAAAAAGACACCAACAATCGCTGGTAGCATTTGACGGTGTGGACCATCAAGATTAACAATTGTTCTCACCTGTAATTTGGATCGTCGCAGAGAGGTAAAATTCGCCGTCTCTCCTTCTCAGCGCCATTATGCTCTTCGCGTGACAATGACTCTTCGTTGCGACCGTCTAGCGGTATGTCCATCTTACTGGAAGAAAGCGACCCCGCCGTGCCGGTCGTCATCGTCATCGATGACGGCGTCGACGAAACCGCGTTCCCCTTCTTCCCCTTCTTCAGAGATAGCAATGCCGATTCCGTATCGACCACGCCGTCCCTCTCCATCGATCGTAGCACGGCGACGTCCGGTATGCCCAATCGGATCATGTTGGAATACCGCGAGAACTGCTGCGGCGTGGGAACGACCTCGTCCTCCCATGCGGACGAGTCTATCGAGGCGGCGGAATCATTCCTGTCGGGGCTACTCCCTCCCTTCTTCAACGGCGAGCGATTGACGCTGTTGAGGCTGCTCAGGTCGTCCTCTTCTTCCTCCTGGATGCAATCCAAATCATCGTCTGACACCTTGTCATCTGACCCCACATAGTCGATCAAAACCGACGATGTGCCGTCGAAGTTGTCGGGGACGTTCCAGGGGAAGCGGAGTTCTGACAATTTGTCTCGAGGCCCTTCTTTCATGCCATCGTTGCCCTCGACCTCATCCTCGTCTTCTCCCACAACGAATCCCCCCACTCCCCCCGCTCTTCCTCCCCCTACGCGGTCGTCGCGATCCCCCATCGGCGATCTTCCCTTCTCCGCGGCGTAGACAGGCTCGTAGCTCATGAATTCTATTGCCTCCCTCTTGATCTGCTCGGACAGCTCGTTAAGTCGACGGTGGTGCTCGCCCATCCCGATTCGCGACACATCGGGGGCGACGACGACTGCGGCGGCAGCAAGAGTCTTCCCGGGGCTATCCTCGTCGAAGGGACGCCCAGGGGAGGACGACGGCGGACGGCCGGTCTCCCCCAAAGAGGCGACGGACGTCATCGTCGTCGCGTCGTTCCCCCGACGACCACGCGCCCCCGCCGCGGCGCCACTATTGCTGACACTGCCACCGGAACCCCACGCCCCCCCCCCGCCGTCCCCGTCCCCGCCCCCCCCCTCCAGTTGATGGCCCCTACTCCGCCGTCGCTCCCGCCGCCGCATGCGGAGGTCGCCCTCGCCCGCGTCATTGTTGTCGTCCCACACGTCGACGTCGTCCCGATCGCGGGGCGCCCCCAACCGGGCCCTCGCGGCCTCCATCGCCGCAATGCGATCGTGCAGGAGCGCGCGCCGATCCATCGCGCGACGGAGGAGGTCGGCCTCCTCGAGGCCGGGGAAGGGCGTCAGGGTGGACGTGATGGTGGGGGAGTGATTCGCGGCGGACGGCGCGACGTCGCCGAACGACGACGACGACGACGAAAAGAGAAGTTCGGATGCCCCCCCGCCGCGGCCGTCCGCTTCCGGGGGCCTCCCCCCGCCGTTCCTCGCGCGGGGGGGGGGG
>JALLOS010000391.1:0-13049 GCA_036939435.1 Stephanodiscus minutulus
CTCTAATGGTGCAAATATGCGCCAGCTTTTTTAAGGAGCTTCGTGATTGCTTAATAACTTTATTTTGCTTTTTGTCCGCTGACAATGTTTGATAGCTAGAAATGTTTGTGAGCTCTTTAGCTCCAATCGTGGCAATTCACATTTAAAAGAAGCTTTTTGCATCAATAAGCTGAGTAGAGGGTCTGTTTTGAGTCCTGAAATTCTTACAAACAACTATAGCCATCACGATTGAAAGTACAGTAGTTGATAGCTAAAAGTTGTGTTTTCTTAGTGTGCCGCCGGGGCAATACGGCACAGGCACTTGTTGATGGCGGCATCCAGTGGCTTCGAGTGAAGCCCTGGATGTGCTCCATCAGGCAATACACCCCTCATCCCTCATCGTATTGCCTGATCCGCATGGCAACTGAAATCGCCATCAATTCGCCTGCATTTTCTGTTATTGTCGATTTTTTGTTTGCACACAACCGTATCTAACGACCATGGTATGGTCAATATAAAATAAAACTGTGATAGATAATTAATCTTATAGGTGTTAAAATCTTTTCTTATGTTTGTGGTTGTGGTGCCCGCTGTCAATGATGGATGCCGTTTTGGCCACCATTTGCAATGGCGGGCGAGTGATCCATCGAAAGTAGGAGAAGTAGCACAATAAATTTAATTACGCTGTTATTTTTAACAATTCATATTAAACCCAGCGTAACCGCCTTCGGCCAACCCCTTCGTATAACTGCCCATGCGTTGAATTGGGGCAATTCATTGAATCAACGCCGTAGGGGGGGGGAAACGGAACACCATGGTGATGATATTTATTGTGGCTGGAGTTTTGTTGATTGTTGGCAGTACTTTCCGTACTGTTCCTACCGTAGGCAACCTACGGGGTGAGAGTTTTTCATTCCCACCCGAACCCTTATAAGGGTTAAGCTGTTAAAAAGCTGCCTTTTTCTATACATATTGGTATTGGATGAAAATTGCCATGAGAGTTGCAAACTCCCAGCGCTCATTAAATTATTGCGACATTAGGATTCATTTGGTTGTGACTAGAATGAAAAAAAAAATCCCATGTGTTCGGTGACTGAATGGATAATTTTCTTGTCAGGTGGAGATTGTCAGTGGATAGAGCTCTGGGGGGGGGGGGGGGGGGGGGGGGGGGGGGGTAGTAGGGGGTAATAAGGGTGGCGTGAGGTGCAACATCAGACTTAGCGCCGAGCACTTAGTGAAGTAGAATCATGGACAGTCTGGATTATATCATCTGTGAACAGACCTGCGCATCCACTTGCCCAAGCTGCAATTTGATCCAACTCAGGCCGTTTAAGATAAGTATAAAAGGTTTGTGTCAGGTACTTCAACCGCTAAATGTAACAACATAAAATGAGTAACAAATATATACACAAGGAAATGGCAAGGTTACTGCCTCATTGATACGTTATTGAAACAGCGTGTGAGCAAAAGTGGGAGGAGTGAGTCATGAATTTGTATTTTAATTTACACCGAGGCATAATGCAATAGTGCCCACTGGTTTTAGGCCGAAAGAATGACCTATGGTAGGATTCACCTCCATGTTGTATGTTAACAAACCATTCTTGGTTCACAAAACTTATATTATACCATGGATGGGGGCTATGTTGTCAGTAAGTTTCAACGCCTAATATATTAAGGTAGACACAGGGCTACACTACGAATTGTTGATTGTCTTCGTCTCATCATTTGTCAATCGAAATATGTCTTATCTCGATTACAAACAAGCGAATGGTGGGATACACAGCGCATAAAAACAAAAATTCCTATTACCGCATCCCATCAAGTGGCGAACCTTTCATCGGATTATTGCCCCCGAATACTTTTACTGCATTTTCTACCGCGATAATTCACATGCCGGGCGGCAGGGTATCATAAACCACGGGAATCAAAGGCGCGGCCCTGTCGAAGAAGGGCGAATTGATGTAAAACTCCCACAGCACCAGGCTTCCAATCCCTACCCACGCCCCGTTCTCAAGGACCTTCAGGACGTTCAGGTCCGCGAACGGCGACTTACGCTGCTCCTCGGCGAGCTCCCTCTCCCGCTCGGCCGCCAGCGCCCGCCGCTCCACGTCCCTCGCGGCCTTCTTTCCCATCCCGGACGTGTCGATCAGCGCGGCGGCGTCCTCGACCCGCCCCTCCCTCATGGCGTCCCGCTGCTTCCTACGGGATAAGACCTCGTCGAAGTCGGGAAGATCGACGACGTCCGACGATCGGCCGCCGTCCTTCTCGATCATTTTGTCGAAGTCCATCAACCTCTCCAGGCTCCGATCGCCGATGGTATCCTGGATGGATCGGGGGGGTTGCCACTCCCTGTCTCCCGTTTTTCCCCGCATGGCCTCGAGTATGATCTCCCCGTCGAGTCCGTCGACGTTGCCACCCACCTCCTCGGCGAGTTTCGCATTGAGACCGGCCCCCCGTCGGATGGGCATGACGGAGGGGGGGGGCGCCTTTCTCCTCGGGGGAGGATCGGAGGATGACGCGACGACGGCGTCCCCGCCGCCGGTCCCCCCCCGAGTGGACTCCGACTCCTCGTCTTCCCCGCTGCCGTATCCCTCCTCGTCGTCGAATTCGGGAAGATCGCCGTCCGACGACGACGGCGCGGTCGGAGAGGATGGGGGGTCGACGGCAGTCTTCCTCCGCCGTCTCTTCTGCGGCGCCGCCGTCAGAGCCGACGAAGACGACGACGACGACGACGACGAAGAAGACGACGGCGGCCGCACCGCACTCTCGAAGACCCCGGCACGAGTCGACGGCGGCGAGACGAGACGCGCCGCCGGTGTGAACGATCTCGACGTTAGCGGCAGCGTGAGCAGCAGGGTGAGGATGAACTTCATGGTGGTCCAGGTCACTGTGGCGGTTGCGCGTGGCGTGGTCCGACGATGACCGATCGTTGAAGAGGTGCGGGGCGTGGAAGTTGAAGATGTCAAAACACAATAAAAATTAGACAATTAATTTCTAATTATTATCCAGACCAAGTACCATACCGTTTCGTACTCTGTGTTTAACAAAATACCAAATTCGTATTTGCAAAAAAAACAAAAAAATCCATCACGTAGGAATAATACCACCATCAATTTAGACCTAACTAAGACAATCAAGAATTTCTGTCATTATTTCCGATCCATTAGGCGCGTGATACGGTAAGAGTACATACGAGAAGAGAGACCTGACGGAAAAGAACCATGACGATGACGGCTGTCGGTACCCGGGAATGACCACCTCCGCCAGCGACGGCGCCAGCAGCAGCAGCAGCAGCATCATCAAACGCGACGCATCGGAAATGTCGACGACGACGACGGCGACGTCGACGACTCGCCTCGACGCCCCCCCCCCCCTCTCGCGACGACAGCGCGGGACGCTCTCCACCCTGCTATCCCGCAAAAGTCCATTCTCGAACGAGACGGGATCATTGCCCGTCGGGGAATTCGAGCCCTCCCCCGGCGAAGTAGGCGCGCGGTCGTCCTCGCTCCGGGATGCCAGGATACTGGTCGTGGGTGCGGGGGGGTTGGGGTGCGAGATACTCAAGGATCTAGCCATGTGCGACGGCGTCTTCAGGGACGTGGTCGTCATGGACCTGGGTGAGAGAAGTCGGGGTTCGATTCGATTTCGATTCGTCCCCGGGATCGTTGTGGCCATATTATATTCGTGATATCCCGTCGCTAATACAACGCGCGCTGTGTCTTGTTCCGTGGAATGATAACAACAACAATATATCTTCTTCAGACACCATCGACGTGACCAACCTCAACCGTCAGTTCCTCTTCCGGTCCAAGGACGTCGGGCAGTCCAAGGCGGTGGTGGCTGCCAAATTCATCAACGAGAGGTGCCCGTGGATGAACGTCGAGCCGTACCATGGGAGGATTCAGGATAAGGATGCCAGCTTCTACCGACGGTTCAAGGTCGTTATCAGTGGGTTGGACAACGTCGAGGCGAGGAGGTGAGTTACCCACAGCTAGATGGGATGGCGATGGAGAATGCTCTCTTTGATATATATATATATCGATTGTAATGTGAATGATTCTATTGTTACCGTCCATGATACTCTGACAGCTTATTCCTCCTCTTCCCCGCTCCCGACAGATGGCTGAACGGGATGATCAACAACCTCGTCGAGTTCGACGACGACGGCGATCCCCTACCCGAGACCATCATCCCCCTCATCGACGGCGGCACTGAGGGTTTCTCCGGGCAGTCGCGTCTTATCCTTCCCCGGATCACTTCTTGTTTCGAATGCAGTCTCGACGCCTTCGCGCCCTCGGCCGCCGTGCCGCTGTGCACCATCGCCGAGACGCCGCGCATTCCCCAGCACTGCATCGCGTACGCGTACGTCTTGCAATGGCCGCGCGAATTCCCCGATCGCAAGCTCGACGCGGACTCGCCCGGGGACATGAAGTGGGTGTACGAACGGGCTCTGGAACGAGGGGAGAAGTTCGGCATCGACGGGGTGACGTACATGCTGACGTTGGGCGTCGTGAAAAATATCATACCCGCCGTTGCAAGTACCAACGCCATCGTCAGCGCTGTCTGCGTGAACGAGGCGGTGAAGGTGCTCTCGTTTTGCTCGCAGAGTTTGAACACGTGTACGTGTGTGTGTGTCCGAATTCAATTGTGTTCATCGTTCGATTCCTTGCGTTTTCGTGTCCATTGTGCGCTCAACTTCTCGATCGAAACTCTCTCTCACAGACATGATGTACATGGGTTCGGAGGGCATCTATTCCCACACATTCGTGTACGAAAAAAAGTCGACTTGTCCCGTTTGCACATCGTACACCCATCATATTTCACTGCCGTCGTGCACGACCCTGAACTCCCTCCTGCAACAGCTGTGCGATGGAGAATTCCGCCTGAAGGCGCCCAGCGTCACCTCTTCTATGAAGACGCTGTACATGAGAAAGCCACCGGCATTGGAGAAGGCCACACGGATAAATTTGGATAAGCCCCTGAGGGAGTTGGTGACGTGTGGAGAGGAACTTGTGGTCACGGATCCGGTCTTTCCAGTTTGGGATTGGTTGTGACATTCACTGACGTTGACGAATGACATTTGGGGAAACACCATGTAGTTGAAATTCTGAAGAATGAGAAGACGATTGCAGCAGCCGAAGAGATTTTATCACTCTGTAATGAACCTCTTCAGTAGTTTACGTTATGAAGTACAGTCAGGGGGGTTCTAACATCCATATGCATAGGCACATAGTCAACCAATGTCCGGAGTATTCCTCTTCAGCAAGTTGCTTTGTTAGAATTCTCGACACCATCTAATCGAGACAAGATCGAATTTGCAACCGCACGATCCACGTCATCCAGGCATGAAATGGCTTGCTGAATCAAATCTTCTCCCCCAGAAGTGTCCAATCCTAATTCGATACATCGTTTTCCAGTCAAAATTTGCATGAAAGGATAATCATATTGTTTACTCAACTCCTTGCATTTGTCAAGTGACTGTCTAGCAGTGTCTACCTCAGTCCCGCCGATTCCAAGTATGTCATCTGCTGATTCCGTGTATGACATTAACCTGGCTATTAATGTACGGTGCCAGAACAGAAGATCAGCCTGCTGATACAAGCACATCAAATAGTTCTTACGCCTTTCGTGATTGTTTGCATCATTTTGATCCATTGTTTGATTCAAATAAAGCAGCCCTGCCTGACAGTAATGTAGCTGCTTCCTTGCAGTGTCTGCATTTTTATTTGGCTGCAGCTCAAAGTTCCTTATTTCGGTCGCACAAAGAGCAGCTCGAATTGCCTCAATTCCTCGATCACTCAAGGTCTCGGCACTTTGGTGCAGCATGGATCGAATGATCGGCCGGCGGAAGCGATTATATGCCGCTTGACATCTTGGCACCTGATTTTCGCTATCAACGGAGCTATTTGATGTTAGAACTGATAATAAGTCGAAGTCACATGCCGAACTGTCAAACGGCGTATGCTGGCTTAAAGCGAGTTCTCGGTTCGATAATTCCTCCTGAAAGATGCCAACAGGCTTGAAAAAATAATTGTATTGTGTCGCGTTGAGACCGCTTGAGATCTCAGCTGCAGTCTCAAACTCACGAAGTAGCAGGTAAAATGAAGAAATGGTTCCCTTGGACATTGCTTGGGTGCTGGAGGCAAACTCATCAAGCTTAGTCATTTGGGTTCTCAAAAACTCGATGTTATTGAGAGAAGCACCAAATTGACCTTTAAATAGGTAGGTGGATGCCATCGTTCCGACGCATATCAAAACCCAATCCATCCCGTAGGTGTTGACAAGCTCAAGACTGTGCTTGTCATGGTGGTAAGCATCTTTTATTTCTTCGCATTCTTCAAGAGCCTTTTCTATGTTTCCATGCTTCAAATAAATATGACTGAGGATACATTTGGTCCGGAGTACATGAATCATTTGGTTAGCTTCTTGAGCCACAGCAACAAACAAATTAGCAAGGAAAGTTTCTTGCACTTGATTCGCTCCAATTGGAGAGTCACGATAGAAAGTTAGAAGTCCAGAGAACGCTGGGAAAGAAAACACCAGATCATCAATGTCAAAAAAGTCCTCTAAGCATGAGTCCTCAAGCGAACTGTCATCATCCGGTGAATTTTCATCACTGATCTTCACTTTCGCATATGTGATGTCCAGCTGCCCTAAAATGGAGCCCAGATTGGTAGTCAGATTTGCAAGCGCATCATCGTCGAGAACAAGGAGTAGCAATAGTATTGCTTGAATGTAGAGTTCGGATCCAAATATGTAACCTTCTTTCTCAATCGTGCCTACAGACTGAGCAAATTTGATCAGCACGGTCAGACTCTGCTTGAACGCATATATATCTGATTTGAACGCTAATCGTAGATGTTCTTTGGTTAGCTTGGTAAGAACTGCCACATTATCCTTCAAATGGTCACCTGCAATCATCCTAATCATCTGAACAGCAACTCTTTGTCTTTGCCCATCGGACTCGTCTATTTTCACGTCTCGATTGGAGGAATGTTGCAATACCTTTTCAAGCATTAAGTAGGCACTCAAAAGGCGACCATGAACCTTATCTCTAATGCCTAAACTTGAAAGTGCAGTGCTGGATTCATAATAGTGAAGCATGGCGGGGATGGGCGCATCAGCCAAGTCAAAGTGCATCGCAATTACATTTAAGAGTTCCCAATCAGCGCGAGTGATGTGTGGGCTGTCCGTAGAGATAGTCAGTGACTCATGGTCGCCAGCACTTTCTTTTCGACCTACATGGGTACTTGAGGAGTAATGTGACGCAACCTCGAAATGCATACGCTTCTTTTGATCATTGAGCATCAACCCATTAATCACAGATTGCTCGTAACTGTTCCGGAAGCGATACATGATTAAATCCATGCAACCCAGATCACTCATTTCAACATTTACTTCTTTCAAAAAATTATGAGCAATCAGGGAATCTGACATTTTGTCATAAAATTAGCGTGAGATGATTGGTGCGCATGAAAAGTTGCGGGTTCTCATGTTTCACCTACCTAGAATTTTCTTAACATTATCTCCCTGGAGCAAGTAATTGAGATATCCACCATCCTCGGATGTTACAGCACTAGTTGGGATATCGCGCCCTACCATACTTGGCAATCCAAATCCACTGTCATGAAAGTTGCCATGAACCTCTGATGTGGAAATTTCCTCATCTCGGGAGGTATTTAGCACTACACTCTCCAATAAATCTTGAGAAAAAGAGAACTGGTCAAAACCTGCAACAGAACAGACCTTTAAAAGCATTTGCTCTTCTGGTTTCATTTGATCAAACCGGTAGCAGATTATTTCATGGAGGTCAGTAGGTGTGTTTTCCAGGAATGTGTGCGTGAATTTCAGGAGATCGACTCTTATCCCTTCCTCGAGACTTTGGAACTCTTTTTTGAATTGGGTACAAAATGTGTGAGCAAGCCCTGCAGTGGCAAGCGGAGTCCCTAAACAAATCGAGAATATCCTCTCACGAACGTCAGATTGATCGATGATGTCAAGTTCCTCGTGTGAAAAATCACGCCGAAGTGACCAAGTGAAAAGATCAAAGGTAGATTTCATGTTCAGCAGCTCCAAGGTTATCAATTCGGCGTGAACGTCTAAATCTTTCCCCAAAATAGTTGCAATGATATTGTCCGCCGTGTCCTCTTCGTCATGGGGAAAAGATGAATTGTCAACTCCACCAATTAGAAAAAAGTTTCCGTCGGAACTCAAAATCTGGCGTAGAAGCTTCTTCGAATAGATGTCAAGTGAGTCCATCTCGGGTATACAAAATATGCCATGATTTTGCCGCAGCTCGAGAAACCTCATGATCAATGCGCAAAGGACTTCTACACACTTTTCGACTTTCTCGGTGTCCTTCAAAAGAGTAACCTCCTTGGAACTTTTCAATATTGGAAATCCTCTGTAGACAAAGTCGTTAATAAGAGATAGATATGGCATCAAGTGACATGGTACCATGTCAGCCCAATGGGGAAATGCATCATGTTGGAGAGCGTCATTGGCCAGAAAGGACGATAGGACAGAGGAGCGCTTCAATTTTGTTTTTAGTGAAAGTAGTCTTTGTCTTGGTGCCACAAATGACAAAAGTGCCTTGGTAATGATAGGAATAAAACAGTAGAAGGGTTCGTCGTGGAAACAGCGATTCGCCTCCAAGATCA
Source organism: Stephanodiscus minutulus (assembly GCA_036939435.1). Lineage (NCBI taxonomy): Eukaryota > Bacillariophyta > Thalassiosirophyceae > Thalassiosirales > Thalassiosiraceae > Stephanodiscus > Stephanodiscus minutulus. The sequence goes on from JALLOS010000391.1 coordinate 8,640, forward strand.
CTGAACAACTGCTGACAGACAGTTCTTTCCTTACTCCAGAAATAAACGCTTCCTTTCCGGTGACCTCGTTGCCCTTTATAAGTACAATCTGGTGATGAACAATGCTACACATATACTCGCGCTTCTTCACAATATCATACACGAGTCTGAGCCCAACTGCCTTCTGCGTTAAAAAGGAAGCGATATCATCATGCTCGTCATACTCCATTTCTGACTTGTGTGGAGCGGGCATGAAAAATAACACGGGCTTTGAATATCCCTTCAGTTTGTGTGTACCGCTGATAGTGAAAGTGTGCCTCCGTCCGGTTTGGTTCTTGAGTTCTTCGTCGCAGTTTATTTGCCCAAATTTACTCTTCGCCATTAATCGTGCTGCCAAATTCACGGACGGTCCCAAGAGAGAGTATTCGAATCTCCCATAGGAACCTGTTTCTCCACAGAAGATATTTCCCAGTGTTATCCCGATTGAACACTGGACGTCCAGGATATCTAACAGCTTCCTTTGAGCTTCCTCGGCTGCACCCAAGGCAATGTCAGCTGGATGCAAGAGCACTGAGCCACGCAATCCAAAAGATGCGATTAAAACGGTTCCCTTATCATCGTACATGAACTGACGAATTTGCCCGGATCGTGACGAGACACTTTCCGTCAGAATGGAATAGATATTTTGAAGATTTTCTAATAGATACTTGTCATCGCTTGGATTCTCAGGCAGGGATGGATCGAACTTTATGCTAATGAAAAGAACAACCACTCGGCGTAGCTCGGCGGTGAAGTTACCAACCACGTCGCGTGCCGCCTCGTGACGATGGTTTTCGAGCAGACGCATAAGATTACATTGAAGGGATTCGATGGCTTCGTCAGATATGCAAAAGGTGGTTTCGACCAATTTTTTGATCAACGATTGAGCGTTGTCGCGCTTGCCGTCGAATATGTCATCCCTATTTTTGAAGTGATTCAAAATGTCGTCGGCGGTCGGATGGCAGCCTGACCACGACACTCGTTGAAACCCGCTCTCCCAACCCAAGCCTAACCCACTTCCCACATTTGTGAAGACTAGCTTGGATGCAAATGACGAGATTTCACTTGTCTTCGTCAGAGAGTAATAGACTGAGGGGCTAACGACCAAATCGCCGGCTGCCGCTAAGGCCTCAGCATTCGCCACATCTGAACATTCAACGAAAGATAAATTTAGCACGTGGTTTTAGATTGTTGTCGAAAAACAGTAACCGTGAAGAAGGAACAATCCACTGACCCTTCAAAGGCTTTCCCACCAAGAAAAACTCAGCCCGATTATTTGCAACAACACTGTGGTGAGGGGGGGGAGAGAGAGAAATACATTTAGAAGTATAAAAAAAGAGACATGGTTAATTCGTCAACCAGCACTCACTCCACACCCGCCATGATCCCCTCACTAACTCCACAGTGCACATTCAATACAGCCCCTCTTTCTTCATACTCAGCATTCTTATCTTGAAATGTATACAGTACCTCACCCTGGCTGCGAGAGCTATCTGGGGTTGCATTCGCCGGATCGGACAGCGGTGGCGGTGCGCTCGACGACGACGCGGAGACTGACGATTGTCGTCTGCTGTAGGATTTGGACACCTTGAAATTGTTGCACTCAGCATTGATGGCGATGGCGCACGCAGTGCATTTTTCAATGTTGATGGTGTGGAAAGATTCGGCTCTTGTGGTTTCGCTAACTTTGATCCCATCGTCACTAACATCATCAACTGACAATTTAGATGTAGTCCAAAGGGCAAACAAGGCATCGCCGGCAAATTTGATAACTTCACCCCCGAAGCTATGCACCAAGTCGATTATTTGTGTGAAGTAAACATTTATGAACATCATGAAATCTTCAATTGGGTACAATTGACTTAAATGGGTGAAACCGGAGATGTCCACGACTAACAGGGCGCCACAATGTCTATGTATCGAGCCCTCTGATTGATACTTGGAAATAGCACTGTGGAGGGAGTTCACCCGCATACTTGGCGGGACAATTCGAATATCATTCTGAAAAGAGTCGAGAAGCTGTTTCACAAAAATGTACGGAATGATCGCATTTACCGAACTATCCACCTCAATGGAGCTCCGCTTTCCCCACTTGAGAATAGATTCAGACATGGCGCTCGAGCCCCTAGAGTGTCGGCTCGATGTTCTGATACTTTCAAGCAAGGAAACATCGTCAGTTTCCTCGTTGAGTCGTCGGGACGAACGAACGCGCGGGGGGGTCTGCGAGCCGGATTCGGCCTCAAATTTGGCAATGACTGTGAACTTCTTCCCCAAATCGTTAACTGAGACATTTGGCATGGGGGGGGGGAGCTCTATACACTCGGCCTCCTTCACCATCAATAACGTGATTTCCCTCCCGAACTCTCTCCACTGTTCCATATTCTGAACCGCCAGTGGTGCAAACTTGTCATCTTCCGAAAACGCACCACAGGCATCTAATCGTTCCGCTAACGGAATGATATAAAAAGAAAAGAAGCCGATTTGGGAGTCGTACCAATTTTCCTTGGGATGGTGAATTTCTTGCGGCGCGTTAGTGGCATTAGCGCCCCTCATTTGCTCATGGTGAGCCAATGTACGTCCGCACTTGTGCGCAGCCAGCACCTCATGATACAGGTGTTTATTCCACTTAGTGAACGTCGAAAAATGCTGCATTGTGTGTGACACATCGGCAACCTGCATAATCTGCTCGGATATTGCCTTGGCTGCATCGGGGGTAAAAAGCTTCGGCAAGTGACTTTTAATGTGTGCATCATGTTTACGCAAGTGGCTGGAGGTGTTGTCCGTCTCATCGGTTGGACGTCTTCTGTATCTGTCAGCTTCCTCGGCCTGACAGCATGCGTTTTTCCACTTATTCATCCCTAAATCCCTCCTTTCCTTTGAGGCAATGTCTGTACATAGGACAAGATCCGTGACAATTTTGTGAAGTTTTTCCCTCTTCTTACCTGCCCCGAGAACTCTGTCGAACTCGCCATATCCCACCCCGTCTCTTAAAAGAGCCAATCCAATATCCAACGAATTCCACTCGGCGTAACTCATCATGCATTCTTTGCTCCCGTACTTTTTTGAAAGAGGATCGGATTCTGCCGAAAGCTGAACATTGGGGAGTCCCTTGTGACCCACATCATGTATTAATGCCGAGAGGGAAATTGCAAAATGAATCCAGGGGTCGTATATTGTCCCCTCGAGATCTTGTATATTCTTCTCAACTTCATGATTATTAATGGTGGTCACAAAGTCCCCCTCTTGATCCAGATTATCTCGATGCATATCGTGAAAGTTTCTTGTGCTATCCATCATCTTATGAAACGGACTCTGTTTTTGCAACATGTACACAATCTTCGTAGCACTCAACATGACGTGACTGGCATGTTCGAAGGTGTGAAATCCCACGTGATGATATCTGGAAGAGATATGTGTTACGTATGTCCGTATCTGCGACCGAAGTGTGGGAGAAAATAGAATATCATTCGTCCCCTGGATGTGTACAGCGGGGATGCTATTTCCATCCTGTGTGTCACTGAACACGGCACTGTTATTAATGTTCGTGTGCTTAATGTATGGTCGGCGCACGGCACTGTTATTAATGTTCGTGTGCTTAATGTCCATGTGCGCATCGTACACGAGCGCCGTGGCGAGCAAGTCCTCGAGCATGCATGAATTTCTTTCGATAGCCTCGTCGTGATTGCGACTTGTGGAGGATGATGGCGTGACGGATCGACCCAGGTCGATCCAGGAATCGAATTTAGCTGAATTATTATTGCCTCGGTTTGCCGCCCGAAGCTCGTTGTTCTCGGAATCATAGAGTTCAGATGATTCCTTGCCGCTGCCGACGGCGTCGCGATTTTTGGATAGACCACTGGGCGTCATCGCTCTCTTAAACATGGGCGGGCGGGGCGGGAGAGTGTACAATAGTGCTGTTGACCTTAGAAAAAATAAAGACGTCAGTACCCCTTAAATCTCGGACTATTGGATAGAATTCTGCAATGGAGTTGAGGGGTTGAGGACGCGCCCCCGCCCCTCCATGGCTGTGTGGACGACAGTCCAAACCAATCACTCATGATTCGTCACTTTAGGCTGTGATTTTGTTGGTGAATACACAAAAAATAATAATACACAAATATTTACAAAAGATCATTGTGGAACAGTTCCCATCGGATGGTGTCTTCAGTATTTGCGTTGTTTTCGGGTTGGAGCATTCCTAAAAACACAGACATAAAGATATCGGTCATAAAGACACACATTTATGTCTTTTTAACCCATCGGAATAGAAATAACCCACACTTTGTATTTGGCGGGACCTTTTTTTGTCAACCGGACAGACCGTAATTTGAACATCTTGTAAAGCCTTCGCGTCGATCAAATAATTATTTAGCAATAATAATGGATGATGCC
>JALLOS010000392.1:0-13044 GCA_036939435.1 Stephanodiscus minutulus
GTATTTTAAAAGTGTATGATCGCAGCCGCGAGACAAACAAAAAGTGATATAACCTGGTTGAGAGGCTACAAAAGTAAGTACCTTGCGGCGACACATTTTAAAAGTGGTATGTTCAGCGTGACAACGCTCCAAAACCGATTGAAGAAAAACTTCCTTCGGCCCAAGACATTCCCAAAGCGATTTAAGAATCCCACAATTTACAAAAAAAATAGTGTGAGATATTATTAAAGTTACAAAATTGGTGATACTAGTAGAAAAGTCTTAACCTCCAGGTGACCACATTTTGTCCATCGTCCGAATCTTGTCGCGTCGATGACGTGAGTAGAGGGTCCCTTTCGGGTTACAAAATTAGATAGCTTCGCTAGTAAAAAAGTACGATAAACACTACCTAAAAAATGTGTTTTGTGTTGTGTTTTGACCAACGGCGACGGCGATGACCATGGCGTCCCCCGGCCCATACGGCTTGAGCACACGCCCGATGGCGGAATCTAGTGGCTTCGCATGAAGCCACTGATACGCTCCATAGGGCGATGTGCCTCGCGCCGTATCTTCCGGGCGGCACACAAGCACACGCCCGATGGCGGAATCTAGTGGCTTCGCATGAAGCCACCGACACGCTCCATCGGGCGATGTGCCTTGCGCCGTATCTTCCGGGCGGCATGGTCATCGCAATTGCCGTCGAATCCGTTACATTGTATATGATAGAGTAGCTAATAATTGAATTAATTCTCTAACAGTTAATGAATTTAGTTAAATCGCTTTTACCACCCCCCCGCCCGACCCCTTCGGAAGAGGTTACGCGCGTCCGATCGGGCGGATCCATAGATCCCACGCCGTATGAGGGGCAAACGGCACCACCATGGTGGTAATGTTGTGGATTGTTGTGTTTGTGGTTAAAGGTACTTTTCGTACTATTCCTACTGTAGAATCCTACAGGGCGGGAGTTTTGTGTTCCCGCCAGAACCCTTATAGCGGTTAAGCTGTTAACATGGCCGTTTAGCTATGGTTACGCAAGAAATAAAATTGACAACATAAGAAAATGGACCTGCTTTGCGAGCCATTTCGATGGCCATGCGGATCAGGTGGTACGTTGTCAAACGCATCGCCCAGTAAGGCAGGTCTAGGGCTACCCTAGATGCCACTGGACGCCGCCATTGGGCAAGTATTCGTCCCGTATTGCCCAGGCGGACGCCATGATTTTGGCGTAAAAAATCGAGTTGTGGCGTTGTGAAATCGCTTTTCGAAGCTAGCGCTAAAAAGGCACGAAACGGACCCTCTACTCAGCTCATTGAAGTGACAAGCTGCGTAGAAAGGTGAAATACCACGTAAAGCCGAAAAGCTCACCTAACTTTCTAGCTATCAAACGCTAAAAATAGAAAAATTTCATAGAAGTTATTAATCGTCAAAGAAGCTCGTTAAAAAGTGGACGGTCATGACCGTCCATAGCTGTTAAGCTGTTAACATCTTTACATCTAAGTCCTTTCCGGCAGGAACAAATACCTCCCTCTTTGCTGGATTGCTATGTAGGAATAGTTTGCTAATCCAAAATGTGTAAATGGTGTGCCTTAACATCTTTACAGCTAAGTCCTTTCCTGCGGGAACAAAAACCTCCCTCTTCACCGGATTGCTACGTAGGAATAGTTTGCTAATCATTCGTACGCCACATCACATATCCAGCAAACATCATCAACATGGTGAAGCTGTTTCCCCCTCCGGCGGCATGGGTTTAGTAGATCCGATTGATCCAATGCAACGGCGACCTGTCTGAGGGGTCAGCCAAGAATGATGTTGAAGGGTTTAGAAGAATATAATTTATTAATTGAGTAATAAATTTATTTCTACTTACCTCTATGTCTAATCAAAATCGGGCTTGTCTGCCGGCAACAATGGTGGCTGAAATTCTGAAATGGCATTCATTGTTGCCGACGGGCGCCCATAAAATACGAACTAGCTATAAACATACTACTTAACAATAGTGTAACTCAGTTTTATATTTAATGGTAAGCATGACACGGTCATTAGGCACGGTTATAGACGATGACAAAATCATTGTTGTCGAAAATATGCACCTCTTTATTGCTGGCAGTTCCGACAAATTGATTATGATTACCAAGTTGGTCAGAAGGTACTCATACGGAATGATGGTATGCTCCCCCATGCAGAGTCCTGGGCAATTTCATCAGTTCATACAAATGGAACAAGCAGCGTTCAATGCGGAAATAAATCAGAAAGGATGAATATTCGGAGAGTAAAACCGTTTGATGAAAAACATCTAAAACAAGTAGAAACATAATAGTAATAAAGGAGATTTAATTCCTTTACATTCTCCACTCTCAACAAAGACTTACACTTGGTCGTTGGTATCCAAATGAACCATATGTCACATCATTTGCTGCTTATCAAGCTATGTGGGGTCAGAAAACGGAAGTGCCGACTCCAAAAGTTCTGGCTGTAAGGCCAAACCTCCGGGAGTGGTGGGTGGGTGAAAAAAATTGCGCCGCGATTACGATGTATTGCGGTGTAAGTATTGCGGACAATGTTGATCAGCAGCAATCCAAAAAAGAATGAGGATCCAGTTGCCTTCCTTGGAGGCAAATCCAGATTCAAATTTTGTTCATGGTGTTTCCCGCCATGTGGAAATTCTGCGGATGTCAGAAAATCTGGGGCTGTTATGAATGAGAATTTACAGTAAATTCTCGTCCAAGGACAGACAAATACTAATGTAGTAATAAATGTGAGTACCCATCTCACATTTTCCAAACTCACATTTCGTGACCCAACATAATTTGATACACAGAGAAATGGGCACCATGAGCTACCATCGTTTTCACCGCTCTTTTTTTCGCGGCTACTGGCGATTTTCCCTTCTGGGGAAAAACTCATTTCGCCTTGAAATGCAATGCATAGTTTACGCTGTAAAGTAATTAAGACAAGTAGGACTAAAGTAGAACTTACACAAGCACAGTAGATAAGTAAAGTGGTAGTCCAGTTTGCATTCAAAGTGGACTTTAACTCTGCTTATCATAATACTGAAAATTTAATTTGGAAAAATATTGTCCTGAATAAGTACTTTCCGATCGAAACAAAAACATTGTGCCCCTCATTTGATGGGAGTATTGTATTAACCAGTATAGGGAGTATCGTCTTGAGAGACCATTGTCGTGATCGCCATGGGTTCTGTCTTCAATGCTAGAACGATAAATACTAAGAAGATAACTACCATAAGACCCTTGATCGAGGCAGCGGAAGAAGCGATGATATCATCTAACGACAAGGAAAATAGAGGAATCCTCTCTAATATGTATTAACTCTGTTTTTACGTCTATGAATTCGCTTTTATGAGGGCCTGTATCCATGCTGTCGGCACAATCGAAAATATTCTGCCTAGTCGAATGACCATAACATGCTGATGCCCAAGTTTCAAACTTATTAATGAGACAACGATATCGGCGGCTTACTCGGCAATTTCGGTGTTAAACACGAAGAGCGCGTTCGACGAGCTTTTCGATCTCAATCAAGACTGGGCCAAACACATCGTCATCCCTCAAATATTGATGCAATACTTCTCTGTCATCATGCTTCCCCTGGGTCACATGCATGTCGGGTTTCGCTTTCGATTTCACCCTCGTGCTACTGCGTTCGAAATCCATTGCCGCCTCATATATTAATTCCCTCGGGAGGGATGACGAACTGCTGCCACCAACAACAAAATTGAGGAATTGAAGAGTATTATTGCTGGGACTAGCAATGTGCTCTTCCATCGATGTTGTCAATACCCGAAACTTCGACCGCTGCTTGCGAGGTATCGACGTCGACGTCCGGAGATTCTCGAACTTGATGATGTTCTGTGCCATTCTCAGAATGTCCCCACCGGCCAAATAACATTTGCGATCCGTGCGATCCTTGCAAGCTCGTGCGGACGACGATATCATCATTTGGGCCGTGGCCAATCGTATACCGTCCCGGCGATCGAGCTTCAACAGATGCTGGTGGAAGGTCGCATTATTCAAGGATTCTTTCCATCGGAACAACGATCGGCAAACGGCGACCACCGCATCGAGATGATCCCGGGTTATATTCGTCCTGGTAACTATCGTCGGCAATACCAATGCCGCCAAGGATTTCCCATCGTCGTAGTTCGTTTCGCATGGATCATCGAAATGGACCCATGACTCGGGCTTGCGGGAGTATTATAATTAGCGGCGTAAACACAACAAAAGAAAACAAACAATGGGAGAGGGCGGTTGGGCCATCATCGTGTCTGTGTGACCAATGAAAAATACACTCTCTTTCTCTCTAGTATACATCCCGAAAATAAGTCCACTCACGGTAGGGTCCTGTGCATGGTAGAAGTAATTCGACGATGCCATCTCGAATGGGTTCCGGACGAAGTGCACGATTTTGATTTTCATCCCGTCCGTCTTCGACGATGCTTTCTTCTCCTCCTCCTCCTCCTCCGCACCACCACCACCACCATCAATGTCGCCACCGTCCCCCCCGCCGCCCATCGCGCCCAGCATCAATCGGGATAGGTGCGCATCGCCGCAGAACAGGTCCGGCGATTCCTGCAGGTGAATGACCCCCGCCGCGAGCTCGAATGTCGTCGGACAGCCCGTCACGCCGCCGTGCCTCCGCGCCGGTGCGAAGTTGGAATTCCAACTGCCGCGCGTGCCGAAGGCGATCCGCAGTCCGGTCGTCTCGTCGAAGTAATCCACGGATTTCGCCTTCATCGCCGTCTGTGGTGGCTTCTCTTTCCCCCCCGCCCGATGCTCCAAGTCGGTGACGAGATTCGTCAGGTGCCTCGACAGGACGTACCCCGTCTTGTGATAATGCGTGATTAGGATGCCGAAGTCGTGAGGGGCTGCTCCCTCGTAGTCCAACCCCAACTTGTTGCCTCCATCGTCGTCTCCTCCATCCTCCTCATCGACACCATCATCATCGTCGTCGTCATCATCATCGATGATGGCATCCTCCGTTCTCGAAATCCCTCGATTCGCGATTTCGGCGAATCTCTTTGCGAGATATCCCTCCTCCTCCTCCTCCTCCTCGTTGTTGTTGATGTCGTTGATGCCGTTGCCGTTGGCGGCATCTCCTCCATTCGCACCCGGATCACCCTCTGCGGCAATGGATTGATGGTCGGGCGTGACGGTGACGGCGACGGCGACGGCGACGACGACGGGACGTGATTGGGCTCGTGGAGGAGCGAGCTCAACGAAGACGGCCGATAAGATGTATAGCAGTAGGCAGACGGCTAGTAGGAAGACGAATCGTCCCTTGATTGCGCCCCCCCGAAATCCTCCGGCGTAGAAGGGCATGGTGGGGGGCATTTTTGTGATTTTTTTGCTGATGATTTGCCGGTCTTGCTAATAATATAATTGTGAGGGATGATTACTAACTGGCGACAGGCGGTACAACGACGGCGACGGGCGAAACGTCGAGGCGGCACGACGAAGGCGACACGCGGCGAACATCCTAGTAGGATGGGTTGTTAGCGTGGCGTTTGGGCCCCCATGGTGGCGGGCGTGTAGCGTACTTTGCTAGGGTACGGTACGGGGTGCTCTAAGTAGTGTGGTAAGTGAGAGAGTCGGCAATTCCCAACACAAAAATCTTGTGTCGGGTTCAAAATATGTTGGCCATGACACGCATGTCGGGGCCAAATCGGCGACATTTCGACATTAGAAAATAAGTGAGTAGATTAAGGCGCCGACTCGTCGTTCGTCGTAGTTGCCATTCCCGCCATCCCATCCCTCCTCGTCATCATTGCTGTCGTTGCCTCCGTCAACATCAATGGCACGACAACGAGCGTGACGACGACAGCATGACGACAATTTGTTGTTTGTTGCCGTCATCAACGTCAACGGCACGACGATGAGCATGACAGCGACTCTTCGTTCGTCGTAGGCGCCATCTCCTCCACCATCCCATCCCTCCTCATCGTCATCCCCGTTGTTGCCGCCGTCAATGTCAACTGCACAACACGAGCGTGACAACGACTCGTCGTTTGTCGCAGTCGCCATACCCGCCACCCCATTCCTCCTCATCATCGCTGTCATTGCCGTTGTCAACGTCAACGGCACGGCAACAAGCGTGATGACATACCATCGTGTCGGGCTTGTTCCGTCTTGGCAACGACATGACGACCAGCGTGATGGCGACTCATTGTTTGTTGTAGTCGCCGTCTCTGCAATTTCACCCCTCCTCATCATCGTTGCTGTTGTTGCCGTCATCAATGTTGTCCCAGTTGCGCTTTCTCCATCTTTGGCGTGCCACTGTTCTTCCCCGGCCTGTACCCCATATGTTGCCCGTTTTCTTCAGGATGGGCATGCCAAATTGCAGCCGTAAGACACGCCGGCGGTTCCTTGGTGACACCCTTACCATGGATATTGTAAATATTTGTCATGTACCACCAGTACAGCGCATTCCGCTTGTTGCTATTGTCCATGTCAGGTGACTTCCTTTGTTGCAAACCAACAAAACTCCTGCACCACTTCCAAGTTAATCTTATCAGGCGGATCAGTTTTGCAAATACACAGCACTGGGCTCAAGCCATACTTTGCATAGTGTTGCTGCTGAGGAGTGCATTCAATGCCGACTAATTCAGCATATTTTTTGTTGAAGTTGAAGTGGTGCCTGTTGGCACCAGACCCTCCTGCTGTGATAGCATAGCTTCAACACAAGTCATTGGATTTTAAGTGGACATGGTAGTGGGGCATATCCAATCTTTGAATATATGTGAATAACAATCACAGGGGAGCGTTGCTGTTTGACCCCTTTGCTTCCCTTGGATGAAACATATGTGAGTGGGGAGAATGTGCACAGCTACACTATGTCGGCAGTCGGCAGCTCACAACTTACTCCCATCATGTGCCAGATTCATATTTAGTTGACCGACCATTACATTGCCGCTGCTATCCAGAATGCGCAAATGTGTAAAATGAATCGAATTTGACGAACCATTCTGAATGGATATTAACTCCTCAAAGTTCTTCTTGTGCGGTTTCACTTGGAAAATGAGGGATTGGTCATCAGCAGATTGATGGTTAGCAAGGCGATTGACATAGTCTTTGATAAGTGAGAGGGTGGTACGACTCCCACGTGTAACATTCAACGTGGCACTCCCAGGTGTATCATTATCATCATCCAATGCGGAACGTTCAAGAGCATCAGGCAAGCTATCCCCTGCTGTTGGTGGGAATAAATCTGGTTGGAATTGGATGGCGGAAATTGATTCCCTGATTTGTTTGATTCTTTTTCATCCACAATTGCGGCGAAACTTGTAATACACTGAGCATGTGTTCCGATGCCATTCGTTTCTTAGGCGGCATGATGATACAATAAAATGAGGGTGAATATTGATGCACCCAAGTTGGTTGTGAATTTCCGCAAAATCCAAGGGGGCCTGTTGAATTTTTCAAGAAAGATATGATCGTCGAACAAGTTGATTAGAGCGCATGGGTGTCATTATTTGTCCAGGTTGCGGCGGGGAGTAATTACTACGTGACGGAACTTACCGGCAACGTTGGGGCGATGAGAATAATGCACTTCAGTAGATGGCGATTTCTGAAAAATCCGAGGGGGCCTTTCGTATTTTTCGAGAGAAATATGGTGGTCGAACAAGTTGATTAGAGAGCGCGGGTGTTTTAATTTGTATACGTTGCGATGGAGAGGCAGTAGTGGCAGTGGGTAATGATAATGCGATCGTAGAGGGTCAGATTTGCCATGGCCCATGGTCGGCCTGTGTAATGGGAAGATCAGGATGATGCATGATACTCCCCGCCAAGAATCCTCCCTAACAAAACCCCCACACAAAACAAGCGTATGGATGACCTTAATGTCCTACAATATTATGATGTTGTTACCCCACCATTTTTTGCCACTTCTCTAGAGAGCTACAAGCTTCCTAAGTCTTTAGTCACTTTCCCTCTCTGCGATAGTTCCATCAAGCAGGGTGAAGACTCGCTCGACGGTTAGACGATATTAATTGCAACCCGCCTTTCGCCACCCCGCGCCCGGCGGGAAATGATTTGTGTGTGTGTGGGATCAAACTCCACAGACGCAGTGAGCCATGGCGGAAGTAAAAGAGGTACCAATCGCTGTCGCCGAGAATGAAGAAGCGGCCGAAGAGGGGTCGGAGGAGGGTTCGGCGGAGGACGACGAGGAGGAGGAGTCCGACGACGACGACGCCGACGACGCCACGGACAATTCCGGGGAGGACGCCGCGACCGGTGTGTCCTTCGACGACGACGAGTCGGTCCTGTCCGACGATTTCTTCGTTGATCACTACGACGAAATAAACCTCCCCCCATATTCGTGTCGCTACTGCGGCATACACGACCCGGCAAGCGTCGCTCGTTGCGTCGAGTCGAACAAGTGGTTCTGCAACGCCGTCGGGGCGGGGGGGGGAGGGTCCCACCTCGTCCATCACCTCGTCAGGAGCAGGTCGAATCAGGTCCAGCTCCATCCCGAGAGCCCCCTGGGCGATACCGTCCTCGAGTGTTACAATTGCGCCAGCAAGAATTGCTTCGTGTTGGGATTCGTCCCCGCCAACGCGAGCAGCGTCGTCGTGTTGCTCTGTCGCGTTTGCGTCGAGACGGTCCCGGCGTTGAAGGACATGGATTGGGAGTTGAGCCAGTGGCATCCTCTTGTGCAGGATCGCAAGTTCCTCCCTTGGCTCGTCAAGGTATGTCGCGGATCCATGCTGGAGATGGGACGGGTGTAGTACATTTTCATATTTCTCATTCACTCACTGGCATCGTTAAATTGCGTCACCGTTCCCGCACCCCCTTTAGGTACCATCGGATAAGCTCCAAATCCGCGCACGCGACATCTCGCAGGACCAGATAAACAAACTGGAAGAGTTGTGGAAAACCGAACCCGACGCTCGATTCGTCGACCTGGAACGCCCCGATGCCATTGATGAATCGGAGCTTTCCCCCACATTGCTCCACTACGAGGACGGTTACCACTACCAGAACGTGTTGGCGCCCCTGGTTAAAATGGAGGCCGATTACGACATGCACATGAAGGAGAGCTTGTCGGAGGAGTCGATTTCCGTCCGCTGGGAGAAGAGTTTGACGGGTAAGAATATCGCAACTTTCACCTTCGGCGGACGTCATTCCGCGGAGTTGAGCCGCGTGGTTGTTGGCGACGAACTCCGTCTCAAACTCGGCACCGGGGCCGAGTACTTGCATGGATCGCCCTGGGAGGGACTTGGCTATGTCAAGGATATCACCGACGGTGAAGTGGAACTTGAGTTACGCCCCGGTGGCATCGCCGCGGGAGGCAGGGGGAAAGGCACGAGAAAGAACGGCAGGAATGGCAAGAAGGAACGTGGAGAATCTGGGCCTAAGATTCCGGATCAAATCACAGACGACTACATCGTTGAGTACATTTGGAAATCCACGTCCTTCGATCGCATGCAGAACGCCCTCAAAACGTTCGCCATCGATGACACCAGCGTGACCGGTTACATCTATCACAGACTCTTGGGCCACCCCGTGGAAGAACAGCTTATCGCTAACCCGAAGCTCCCTGAATCAGAAGATTTCACCGCTCCTGGCCTACCCTCTCTGAATGAAAGCCAAATTCTGGCAATCACTTCTGTGCTTCAGCGTCCGATGAGTTTGATCCAAGGGCCTCCAGGGACAGGTGCGTAATTTCAGTTGTGCGTGTTTGTGTGAGAGGACATGGAATATCCAGCTCAATTTGACAGTTTCATCACTCGAACAGGCAAGACCGTGACATGTGCAACATTGGTGTATCACCTCACGAGGCAGAACATGGGCCAGGTCCTTGTGACTGCACCGTCTAATGTTGCTGTGGATCAGTTAACGGAAAAGATCGCAGCAACCGGATTGCGTGTCGTTCGTCTTGCGTCCAAGACTCGCGAGGCGACAGCAAGTTCAGTTGACCATCTTTGTCTTCACATAATGACGCCTTTGGCGGCGGGGGATGAGTTCAACAAACTTCAGCGTCTCAAAAGCGAGGTGGGTGAATTGACTGAGCGCGATCAGAAGAAATATCAGGTGATCCGCAATCGCACGGAACGGGAGATTTTGCAGGCAGCGGATGTCATCTGCTGCACCTGTGTCGGTGCTGGGGATCCACGGCTCAAAAATTTTCGTTTCCGTCAAGTCGTCATCGATGAGGCCACGCAAGCGATTGAAGCAGAGGCTTTGATCCCCCTTACCATGGGAGCAAAGCAAATTGTCTTCGTGGGTGAGTTCTTTATATTTCCACGCTGTTCGACACACTCTCTTTTTTAGCTAAAATACATTCGTAACCCATGTACAGGGGACCATTGTCAACTTGGCCCTGTTGTTATGTGTAAGGCGGCAGCAAAAGCGGGCCTCACCCAGAGCTTGTTTGAGCGTCTTGTCCTCATCGGTATCCGTCCCATTCGGCTTCAAGTTCAGTATCGCATGCACCCCATCCTTTCGGAATTCCCGTCCAACATGTTCTATGAGGGAAGTTTGCAGAATGGAGTTACGGAGTCTGACCGTCAGTTGCGCCATATGCCTGGTTACACGGGAAAAGATGAGTTTCCGTGGCCTATTAAGAGCAAGCCTATGTTTTTCTGGAGCGTTGCTGGCATGGAGGAGATCTCGGCTTCTGGTACCTCATACCTTAACCGCACTGAGGCTTCCTACGTGGAAAAGATCGTCACCCATTTGCTGAAAATGGGCGTTGAATCGTCTCAAATCGGTGTTATCACTCCTTATGACGGTCAGAAGAAGTATGTTCAGGAACACATGCGTAGATCTGGATCACTGGCAGCATCAGTCTATGAAGCCATTGAAGTGAATTCTGTGGATGCATTCCAAGGTCGAGAGAAGGAGATCATGCTCGTGTCATGCGTCCGTTCGAGTGAAAGTCAGGGTATTGGATTCCTCTCTGACCCTCGTCGTCTCAATGTTGCGCTCACCAGGGCACGTGTAGGGTTAGTCCTTCTCGGGAATCCGCGCGTCTTGAGTAAAAACCCTCTTTGGGCAGCGCTTCTCTTGCATTTCAAGGAACACGAGACTCTTGTTGAAGGACCATTGAACAATCTCCAACAGTCTTTCATGACATTTGCTCGGCCTCGTCGCAACATGAAGAGCGATCAGCGTTACGCGTTTACGGCGCTTGCGCGCGGAGGATGGGACGGACGTTGGGAAGATCGAAGCCACGGTTATCGCAGTGCACCAGGATTTGGAGGTGAAGCTGGTGGAAGCCGTGGTCGCCGCAAGGGGCGTCAGGCTGATTCCCGTTTCGATCCGTGCTATGATTACAACTATGATGACGCAGGTGGTAGTGGTGGTGTCCCTCTACCCAGCTTTGCGCCACTTCCTGACTACGCACACGGAGATGACATGTCTGGGGATGGAGGCAGTGTCGGTGGCAGTGTTTACACAAGCGGGTCACATTATTCTCGTGGTGGAGGTTATTACAGCAATGACGTGCGTTCTCAGGCAGATACAAACTCTGTTACGTCGTCCAGGTACTAAGTGTCTATAAGTTGTTGAAACGTGCCCTCTTTGGCCTCAATCGGCTCATCAGGGGGTGAGAACTGCGACTGGTCTTGAAGTAAAAAATGCCTGCCATATGTCGATGTGGCCAAGCCTTACTTGTATCTGTCTGACCATCAGTGAACCAAGAGATCAATCTCTTCAATTATTTCACTGTGAAGAATCGACTGATCACTTCCAAGTGTGGCACAAGAGTTCTCTGGCACCATGCCAAACTTACTGTAAAAGCGAGATGGCGATTGGATCTGATGAGCAAAGTTTCTTTTCACTGCTTCTATGGGATTGGATGAATGATTCTGCTGGCGGAATGACAATTGTGAGGACCAAATGGATTCTCGCGCCCTCCTCTACCAGCAAGAGCATACACAAATGAATTCCATTGAGCTAAAATAAACTTGCAAGTTTCCTCATTGCAATGTTGGTGATGCTATTTTTGTTCTTGTAATTGATCAATCCACCATCCTGCTTTTGTTAGCCGCCATTTCAGTGCGCAGGCCTACAATCAATCAAGACAAGGATGGACGTCAACACAAACTATCATCTTCAATGTCTTCACACTGCTCGGCAAAGTATCTTCCCAGGTAGACATCCCAATGCGACTCTGTAGATAGTTGTGAAAAGTTAACTCTCCGAGACGGACAGGTACAGGGAGGCAGGGTGGAGAGAGGTGGTGTGGCTGTAAATCAAAATTGGGAAACTCCCTTTGGCGAGAGGTTGCAATAGTACAATATGACAAAGAATTTTGCTTGTAGACGCTCGATCTGTTCTGGATCCCTTGCGGTATGAAGAAGAAATCCCTCGCGGGGGGTTTCAAGCGCTCGGTCATGTTGTCGCTGTCCTTAGTGTGATCGCTGTCCGACGATCTATGGCTCGCGATGTTGTCGTTGTCAAAAAGGAGGCCCGTGGGCTTCAGGAGCGCCCCCCCCCTCACTGAGATACGCGCTTCCGTCGTTGTGAGGGAGGGTAAAATTTATTCAGGACGTGACAACCACTACCGGTCTGGACATCGCATTGTTTTCACAATCAATTAAGCCTAAGATCAAGGATAGCAGGGTTGACCTCGGCAAGGAATCAGGTCTTCGGAGGAAGACTTCAACGCCACTGAGGGGTGAGATTGACCCCGACAAGGCTCGGACAATGAGGCCTTCCCTGGGAGACTTCCCGAGGAAGGAGTGAGGGTGACCACGGCGAGACTCAGGCCGTCCAGGGGAGGAACTATGACGTCACCGAAGGGCTAGGTTGATCACGGTGAGACTCGAGCGATAAAGGTGGATTTCAATACCGCCGAAGGAGCTAGCTAGGTTGACCACAGCAAGGCACTGACCATCAGACCTTCTGGAGGAGCACTTCAATGCTGCGGAAGGAGCGCGGTTGGCCGCAGCGCACTTGAGATTGGTCACGGTAAAGAGAGTGCAAATGATTGAAACGATGGGGTCAACAGATAATTTCATTTCCTACACAATAGATTGAAAAAAGGCACATACGGTATGGCCGCTCTGTGCCTTTTTTCAATCTATTGTGTAGGAAATGAAATTAT
>JALLOS010000393.1:0-13067 GCA_036939435.1 Stephanodiscus minutulus
AGCTAGTAGGTGTTATTACATTTGGGTATCCATGCAATGTGAATCACTATTTCCATCTCTTTTCAGCACATAATTCAGAGTAATCTTCACTAACACTTACATTTGAATGTTCCCAACTGAGCCTTCATTGGAAGTTCATATGCCAATGAGGCTTCAATCCTATCCCCACTATAGGTTATGGCTTAATCTTCATAAATTTACCAATCAAGCTACAATAAGGATTTACTAATAGAAACATAATCTGTCTGGGCTCACTGTAGCAGCCTATCAGAGCAGACAAAGGGGGATTAGGTCGTGATGTTTTTGAGCATAGAATGCCCAGCCTGCTCTGCCACTAAAAAAAATATTGAGATAATTCTAGGTGAGATTTGTGTGGTTGTGGCTAGTTCATGCAACCATATCAATAATGCCAAAACTCCATAAAAAATGATTTACTAATAAAAACTAATCTGTCTGGGCTCAGTGCAGTAGC
Organism: Stephanodiscus minutulus; assembly: GCA_036939435.1. Classification (NCBI taxonomy): domain Eukaryota; phylum Bacillariophyta; class Thalassiosirophyceae; order Thalassiosirales; family Thalassiosiraceae; genus Stephanodiscus; species Stephanodiscus minutulus. The sequence goes on from JALLOS010000393.1 coordinate 473, forward strand.
CTATCGGAGCAGACATAGGGGGGATCAGGTTGTGATGCTTTTGAGCATGAAATGTCTAGCCTGTTCCTCACCTAAACAAATTGAGATAACTCTAAGTCAGATTTGTGCGGTTGTGGCTAGTCCATGCAACCGTTTCAATAATGCAAAAACCCCTAAAAAAAAGATCATTCCCATTTGGTCTTCACAGATCATCATCCAAGTTCTGCCCACACTTGAGTGCTTCCAATTACTCTTTGACCTGAAGGCATCTGACATACCCTTGTCATTAGTTACAATGCTGGCTTGCGTGTTGTGGGCTTCTGTGTTGGCTTGCGAGTTGTGGGCTTCTGTGTTGGCTTGCGAGTTGTGGGCTTTGACGATGGCTTGCGTGTTGTGGGCTTTGACGTTGGCTTGAGTGTGGTGGGCTTAGCTGTTGTGGGAGAGTCAGTGGTAGGAGAGTCAGTTGTGGGAGAGTCAGTGGTAGGAGAGTCAGTGGTGGGAGAGTCAGTGGTAGGAGAGTCCGTGGTGGGAGAGTCGGTCGTGGGAGAGTCCGAGGTGGGAGAGTCGGTCGTGGGAGAGCTTGTCGTCGGAGAGTATGTGTTGGGCTCATTGGTGGTAGGCTCATTGGTCGTAGGTTCATCTGTTGGTATTTGAGTCGGCTTCCGCGTTGGCCTTCGTGTCGTGGGCTTGCGGGAGGTTGGCTTCCTTGTTGTGGGCTTGGAGGTTGGCTTGTTTGTCGCAGTCGTTGTTGGTGGGGTGGGTGATGGTGGAGTGGGTCCAGCCATGCAAATGTTGGGGTTGAATCCGCCACTCAGCGGGGTGCATTTGAGCACACCATCGGAGTACATACCACTGCAGCATCCATTCATGCACTGGGAGTTTGATGAGCATTGCTCCCAGTCTCCAAGTGACCCAGTTGTAGGAGAAGTGGGCGTAGTTGGCGTGGTCGGAGTGGTGGGTGTCGTTGGAGGGGTAGGCGTGGTGGGCGTAGTCGGTGTTGTAGGTGCTCCCAAGGAGCAACCAGCAGTTTTCCTCACTTCGCCAAGTACAGCATCACTCCATGACCCACCCGAATCATCACTGGATACCCAGAAGAAAGCCCCACCGTTGCATGCGAACTCTCTGTTATTGTATGTCTTGAGGTCCGCCATTATTTTTACCGCGGTGGCGGCGTTCACGTTAGAACCGGTACCACCGCAATCACCTATGCAGTGGCCAAAAATAATCTATGAAAAACAACGAGATCACTCTTAGTCGCCTGTTTCTAGGGAGTCGTGGTATTCTCTTTGAAAGACTGATCTCACCTTATTAGGTTGCCTATTGAACATATCATTCGCTAAAGATGAAAACAGGGCAGCAGCACTCATCGATCCGGCGCCGGTCCCACTAACACCATCAATGCCTGGCCTCGTCACACCATTGTAAAATTGAGGCATCAAGAAATCCAAATCAGCACGTCGGGCCTTCAAGATCTGAAAGTACAACGATGTGCTTGGACTCAAATCACTGTCCATAGGGGCATGAGTGACTTCGTATCGACCACGATTGTATCCATTCGTGGCTTGAAGGGTATCTAGCTTCATGCGAAGTTTGTATGTCATCGTGTCGAGGAAAGTTTGAGCTTTGGCATCTGAGTAGAGGGATGAACGTTGTTGACAGCTTCCTGCCTGCTTGCCGGCGATGTCATAGCAGTACTCGTAGTCAATGTCGACACCGTCCAATTTTTGGTTTTTGACAATGTCGACAAGGGCTGTGGAGAGTTTTTCTTCCTGGCCGAAGCAGTAGTCCCAGCAGTTATTTTGGTCACCTGTGTAAAGAGGTCATAGAGTGATGTGCGATTGACAGTGATGAGATTTACCATTTTCATAGAGAGAAACATCAGGTATCAAGACTTACCACTCCACGAACCTCCCATACTCGCGCCACCAAAACTGACGATGACTTTCTTCCCAGCAGCCCTCCACTGGTCAACTAGACCTTGGTTGTTCGAATTCATGCAAATGGGGACGGTGGGTGCAATATTACACTGTGTGTCGCAGACGTTCTTATCAGGTGACCATACATAAGATACTGCAAAGGCAACAACAATGTGAGAGTATGCATCAAATTGCTGCGCAGTCGGGCAGGCCTCCCAATTTCCCACGTAAGCAATTAGACGCGAGTCTTCTCCGTGATTGGCGTTGTAGTTGTCAGAAGTGGGCGTCGTTGGCGTGGTCGGAGTGGTGGGCGTCGTTGGAGGGGTGGGTGATGGCGGAGTGGGTGCGCTCGTGCATGGTCCATTTTGGCAGCATGCGCCGCAATGGTCTACCGATGTTCCACACCACTGAGGAGGTTTGAAAATGAATCAGATCAACACGCCGATGGAAAACCAATTCAACCGAGAGTTCATTTACGGACTCATTACTAGAAATACTCACACCATACTGAGAGCAGCACAATCCTGGAAAGCCGAGGCTAGCACATGTCGTTGCAGGTCCGCATTGGCCGGTCACAGCTGGGCAATTAGCAGTCGGTGAAGGAGGTGTGGTAGGCGTGGTGGGTGCAGTCGGTGTTGTAGGTGATGATTGACAGTTATTGGCAATCCTGAAAAAGATTAATAGTAAGAAACAAATTGTTCTCGAGAATGATATCTTTCAGAATATCAAGAGAACTCACCTTATTTCCGCGCAGTTCCAGAACTACAAAAAGAAGCAATTTAAGAAAATGAAACATGATTGTTACATGCTGGCATAATGTTCGCTGTGATCGCTTAAATGTGCAAAATACTCAGTACTTACCTGCTCGGGAATCCCTTGTCCATCTGAGGGGAGTGGTCCACAAACTTCGACGCCAGGATGCCAACCCTGTGGGAAATTATAGGAACCATAGCCCGCAGGGAGACAACTGTTTGCGGTGATGTACTTCCATTGAAGCAAAACGAGATCACCACTCAATCCTGCAGGAAGTTGGAACTTGTAGTGATAATTCCAAGCTTTGGCATTACGGGGAGGAATGTAGGCTCTCTCGGGGAAATTAGGGTCCAAGTTGGCGGATTCTCCCGATATGAACCGCAACTTGTTTGCATCAAAGCAGGCTTGTGTAGGCGCCTGGCCTGGCGAGACGGGGCACGCCTTGAATTCAAAGTGACCCATGTGATGTGCCGTCAACTCCACCTCGACGTCGATAATCTGAGCAGGCTGATAGCACGACTGAATTTTTGTTGCTGCTGGACCCCCGAGTGCATTCTTCGGAAAGTCATAGTTCCTTACGCCTGCTATGATTCCACACTGCACCTTGGTGCCACCAATGTTGGCCGACTGGGGTTCGACTTCCTTTTCGGGATTTGATGCGAGCAAGGGCGACCAAATTCCGTCTTGGTGGGCTACAAAGTTGCGAGATCGGGGTGTTTTTAGGTAGCCGTGTGCATGGGCAGTAGGCGTGATGGAGAGGAGGGAAAGGAGTCCCGCCAGGCGGACCGGGATGCCCATGGTGTGTGTGTGTGGTGTTTTGAACCTCTTACAATGAGAATGTCTATTCTAATGTTGAGATTGGTTCTGTAATTGTATGGGAGCCCAACGGAGGATGCCATCACCAATTGTTAATCTTGATCATCAGTGTCGATCTTCATCTTGAAGTGGGACTGATACTCCAACTTACACACATGCAAGCACGTCTTGGTGTTGGTTTTGGGTTGGTCTTGGCAATGAGTAAGTATGCCATTACCATCGTCGATCTTGGTTGTCAATTTTGACCTTGATCTTGTAACCAAACTGATACTCCAACTTTCTTTAAAGAAGGTCTTGATGTTGGGTTTGGGGCTTATCCCACGAACGATGCACGTAATCGATGTTATCCAACAACTTGCACTCCTATCTTGATCATAATGTTGGTCTTGGAGTTTGCCTTATGCTTATCTTGATATAACAGTCCTGATCTTGGTTTTTGGATTAGCGCATTCTCCCGTGCAGTTTGAACCCTCCCGCTTCTCTCGATCCGGCCGCTCCCAATGACTCAGATGCGGACGAAGAGAGACGACATGGGCCGCCCTCTTCTGCACTTGTCCGCTCCTCTCCGCCCGTCCCACCGGCGCCAATCTCCACAGCATCGTCGAGAGAGTCAGCTGCGCCTCAGGGGGAAATTTGCCACGAGGGCGTCTCGTCGATGCAGAATCTCTTGGCCTTGGTGAGCATACCCATAATAACGCGACCAACACGAGGTTCAGGAGGACAGGGAGATGTATCTCCTCCTTCACCCGAGCGCAGATTATTTCGTCATCGTCGTCCTCGTCGGCCAAAGACGACGCGCCGCCGTCGTTATTTGTTGTCATAACCCCTGTGGTCGACGCGACCCTACTGCCTTTAATACCGAGGCGGCCGTTGGCGCACTTGCTCCCTTCTATCCCCTCTTCCTCTTCGCTCATCGACTGTCGAAAACGACGCAGCCCCACTCCGTCCCAGGACTCGTGCCGCCCGCAGTATATGACCCACCGTAGGAGAGGAAGGAGCATTGTCGGGTTTTTGGACCTGCGTACTGACAATTCGATGTCGTCATCCGCATCCACTTCCCTTCTCCTCGCTGGTGCAGTAGTACTGGTACCAGCAGTAGCTGCCCTTCCGTTCGTCCGCGTGAGGTGGAAGTCTTACGGGATCGCCGAAGTCCCAAAGTTCCCTCATGCGCAGCTACCTCCGCCTCGGCGGCTCGTCAATCTCCTTCTCGCTCTCCTCGTGCCCCTGATCCTCTCTTCTCTTCCTCTCCTCCATCCTCCTCCTTCGTGACTTTGCCCTGCGTGGCGGAATCTAATCATGGTGTCCTCCACGAAGAATTGTTGCTCCAGATACCATACCGCGCGCGCTCGTGTCTGCGAAAGGAGGGCAATTGATTTGGAATATGTAGATAATATGGTACTCAATCAATCTACTTACCCTCGTACACACCCGAAAGATTTTTGGCCAGTAGACCACCACACCATATCGCCGCAGGGGTGGGAGATATAAATAATAATATCATCTCTCCCATCGGACACAAACGTCAAACTATATAAAATGTCGTTGTCCACGTCCGCCGCCGGCGGCGTCCGCCCCCCCCCCCCCTCTTCCCGCCGTCCCGATCCGGACCTCGCCGAGGTCGGGCACGCGGTGTTCACCGCCCACCCCCCCGGATCCGTCTCTATGTCGGTCCGGTGTCATTTCCTCTCCCCCGAAAGCGACGACGTCGTCATCGCCAAGTCGAATCGGTTGGAGGTCCGGACCGCCCGTCGACGCGACGCGGGTGGCGCCGAAGGAGGAGAAGGAGGAGACGACGACGACGACGACGACGACGACGACGAGCGGGAGCGGTTCCCGGTCGCGCTGACGCTGCCGGTGAACGGCCGCGTCGTCGCGATGGCGCCAATCCGGTACGGATGCGGGGGGGAGGGCGTCGATTGCCTCTTTTTGGTGACAGAGGGCGGATCGTACGCCCTGATATCGTACGACGGGGAATTGGCGTCGTCCTCCCCAATGACGGCGACGACGACGACGAATGCCACCGCCGCGACGGGCGAGCACTACCCCGTGACGACCCACGCGTCCGGGCGGCTGACCGACGTCCGTCCCTCCTCCTCCTCCTCCTCCGACCCCTCGTCGTCCTCGCTCTCCGGCCGTAGGCAGGCGGAGTGCGGCACCATCCTCGCGGTCGACCCTAACATGCGCTGCCTCGCCGTGCATTCGTTCGATGGGAGGGTGACCATCTTCCCGATCAACAACGGGGATTACGACGTGGGAATCGCGGGCGGGAGGAGGGCGCCGTGGCGCAAAAATGGCGGGGGAATCGGCGGTCGCGGCGACAGGGGACCCCGGCCGCTGGGGGACGCCGTCGACGTTCGCATCGAGGAGAGGATCATCCTCTCCGCGGCGTTCCTGGAGGAGGAACGGTCTCCGTCGTCCTCGTACGGGGAGGGGGGGGGGAATGGGGGAAGAAAAGGATGCGACTACCTCCCCCAATTGGCATTGCTGCACCAGGACTGCCACGGGCACCAGCACGTGACGACGCACGGGGTCGACTGCGTCAAAGGGAGGCTGGTGCCGCCTAACAACGGGAGGCCGGACCCCGCCGCCGCGTCCGCGTCCGCGATCGGGGGCGGGCGGGGGGGAAATCGCGCGACGGCGGCGGCGGCGGCGGCGGCGGCGGCGGCGGCGGCGGGGGGGGGGGATCACCACGATGGGGGGGGGGGGAAGAGGCCCGCGACGACGACGTCGTCGTCGTCGACGTCGACGTCGGCGTCGTCGACCGTCGCTTTGCGCGGGGTCGAGGGCGGGAGCGGCATCCTCATCGCAGTGCCACCGCTCGTCCCGCCCCGTCCGCCGCGGTCGTCAGCGGCGCCGACGGCGGCGGTCTTGGGGGGGGTGCTGATACTGGGACAGCGTCTCGTCACCTACCACTCGCCGTCGGGGGGCGGGGGTGGAGACGGAGGCGGAGGGATCACCCTGCGGGCGCACACGGGGGGTGCCGGCCTCCTCCTCTGCTGGTGTCGCGTCGTCGACGACGACGACGACGAGGATCCCTCGGGCCGCCGCCGCCTCCGCCGTCGCCGCGGCGGCATCAGGCGGGAGGAGGAAGACGAGGAAGACGCGTGCGCGATCGTCAGGTACCTGATCGGGGATGAGTACGGCCGCCTCCACCTATTGTCGCTGATGCGGGACGGCGGGGTCGACGGTACGACGAGGCTGTGCCTCGACGTCCTCGGGACCGCGACCGCGTCGTCGTCGCTGTCGTACCTTGGAAACGGACGGGTGTTTGTCGGGAGCGCCTTCGGGAACAGTCAGCTCGTTAGGATACTCGATTCGCCCGTCGTCGTTGTTGCGTCGTCAATGACGACGGTGGCGTCCGCGTCGCCTCTGGACGACGACGATGGAGGAGGATCGGCGGGGGGTCCGTTGGCCGACACGACGTACGTGGAGGTGCTGGAGGAGTACGACAACCTCGGACCCATCGTCGACTTCGACCTCAGGCCCTGCGGCGACGCGAGCGACCACCCCGACCCGTCGTCGTCATCCGGGGCGGCGGGCGGGACAGGTGGGCGTCCCGCGGGATCGTCGGGGGGGGTCGGCGGCGGCAGGCATCGGCAGAGCATCGTCGTCACGTGCTCGGGCGTCGGGAAGGACGGGACCGTGCGTCTCGTGCGGAACGGGGTGGGAATGCGCGAGCACGCGGCGGTGGAGATGGGGGGGATCGTCGGCATGTGGAACCTCCGCCGGAAATTTGAAGACATCGACGATTCGTTCCTGGTCCAGAGTTTCGTCAGGGAGACGAGGGTGTTGGGCGTACAGAGCGTCAAGGACGTCGCGGAGATGGAGGACAACGAGGATGGAGGTGGGGGGGCGGCGGGAGAAGAGAAGAGCGAGATGGAATTGGAGGAGGACGAGGGAGAAGAGGAATATGACGAAGGCGGGGGCGCTCTCGCCGAGGTGACGATCCCGGGATTCAATTCCTCCAAGTCGACCCTGTTCGCCGGGAACCTGACGGTGGGGAAATTCGATTTGCTCCTCCAGGTGGTGGAAGATGGCGTGCGCCTGATCGATTCCGAGACGCTTGCGTTCGTTGCCCAGTGGTCTCCGCTCGATGACAGCGACGAGGAGGAGGACGAGCCCATGGGGTTCATTACCGTCGCGTCCGCGAACGAGAGTGGTCAAATCGTCGTTGCCCTGAGGGGGGGGGTATTGGTATATCTGTTGGTACAGGGAGAGGCTCCATCGTCATCGTCTTCGTCGTCATCCCCTACCATTCGTCGCGTACGAAGGGTTATCCTCGACCGCGAGATCAGTTGCGTCGATTTGAACCCCTTTGGATCGTCATCCTCTTCGGGGGAATGCAATGACATCATGGAAATTGACGGTGCGCGTCACCCAAAACCACATGAATCGAGGAAAAGTCAGTTGGTCGCCGTTGGCCTTTGGGACGACTTCTCCGTCCGATTATTGAACCTGGTTGGCGATCCCTCTTCCGTTCTGGAGCAGGTCCTCCACATTAACTTGGGTCGTGGAAGCATCAACGAAGCAACGTCACAGCTTACTGCGAATGACGACGACCCAGACGGGCGGCTTAGCGGTCAGCTGTGACGTTCCTTCGTTGATGCTTCCACGACCCAAGTTAATGTGGAGGACCTGCTCCAGAACGGAAGAGGGATCGCCAACCNGCGATGGGAAATTAATCAGCTTCGTGGTGAATCAGGCGGGATCGCCCTCCCGTAGCGGTTGGTCCATCCATTCCAGGAAAGAGGTCAGCCTCGGGACGCAGGGCGTGCGCCTGATTCCATTCCAACACGGGTCCTCGAAATCTTCCGGCTCTTGCGTCTTGGCCACGGGCGACCGGCCGACAGTCGTTTACCTCACGGGCGGCAACGCCGGCAGCAACAGCAATCCCAAGTTGAATTATTCCACCGTCAGTCTCACGGTGGACGACGACGACGACGACGAGGTCGGGCACGCGAGTCACAAGAGCATATCCGTCAACGTCGCGGCACCGTTCCGCTCGTCCCTCCTTTTCTCGTCGGCCAACGCTCACAGCTCCTCGATGTGCGTGGCCGACGACAGCACCCTCCGTTTGGGAATGATCGACAACATCCAGAAGCTTCACGTTACGTCTTTCAAGCTGGGCATGACGCCGCGAAGGATTGCTTATCACGAGGCTGGGAGGGTTTATTGCGTGGGGTGCATTGCAGAAATGGAACATGGCGGGGAAGCCAACCAGAATAATTGTGTTCGTTTCTTTGACGATTCAACTTTTGAGGAATTGAATTGGTAAGGATACCAGATGTGAAGAGTAATGCTTGCGCGCTCACCTTGTATTTTTTGCGCCACTGTCTCATGTTTCATTTCGCTTTGTTTCGCGACATCACGATTGTAGCATCAACCTGGAACCATTCGAGATGATACTTTCCATTGAAAGTGTCGTACTGGGCATTAATTTGCCGCCAGTCTCGACCAAGTCCAGATCAAATGATAACACAACCCCGGCAGAGTACAGGCCTTTCATCGTGATGGGGACCGCCTTCGCCTATCCTGACGAAGATGAACCTTCGCACGGAAGGGTCCTTGTCGTCGAATGCAGCTGCGGTAGCTACGTTAGCTCGAAGTCCGACCCTCAAGACCAAATGTCAAGACGAGTTTGCCAGGTGGCTGACCTCCCGCTGATGGGGGGCATTTACAGCATCGCCCCCTTTTACGGGGGCAACATTCTGGTCACTTGCGGCTCGGATACGATCATTTGCCAGCTCGCCGCGAGCGTCTTACCGCGGGGGGAGCACGACGGCGAATCGGGGGAGCTCATCCTGAACCGCATCGGGACGGGCCACCACGGTCACCTGATATCGCTCTTCGTCAAGAGCCTCGTGAGCTCGGACAAGTCGCTCCAAAAACGACGCGAGAGGAAGCAGCTGGCAATCGTGGGCGACCTGATGCGGTCCATATCGCTGATCGAGTACTACCCCAAGCACCATGTCATCGAGGAACTCGCGAGCGATTTCAACACGAACTTCTGCACCGAGGTCGCCATGCTCACGGACAACATCTACATGGGGAGTGAGGGTCACAATAACCTTTTCGTCCTCCGTTATAACCCCAACGCCACGACCGAACAGGCAAGGTGCAGGCTGGACACTGTCGGGCAGTACCACCTCGGCGAGAACGTGAACAAGATGATCGGCGGGAGCCTGGTGCTGCCGAGCACCAACGCCACGACGGGCGGCCGGGGCGCCGGGTCGACGAGCGGCAAACCGTCGTCTACGGACGGATCCTCCCCCGGGGTGGGCGGACGCATGGTGGACATGACCATCGGTAGCCAGACGCTGTACGGCACCGTCGACGGCACGATCGGGTCCGTCCTCGGCCTGGGGGGGAAGACATACGCCTTCCTCTCCGCCCTGCAACGGGCCATGGACGCCATCGTCAGGCCCGTGGGGGATCTAAGTCGCGCGAACTTCCGTGCGTGGCGGCGGGATCAGGCCAGGCACGGCGCGTGCGGCTTCATCGACGGGGATTGGATCGAGACCTTTCTCGACCTGAACCGTCCCACCATGGAGAGGGTCGTCGGGGAGATGAACGCCGATCCGAGGTGGAGCATACGCGACGACGGGAAGGGATTCGGCGATCGGGACAGCGTCAGGCAGAACTTGATGGATACCGATGAGGGGATGGGCGTGGATCCGCCCACGTCGTCCAACGCCCGCACCTTGTCCGTCGAGGACGTACTCGGTGCGGTCGAGGAGCTTTCCATGTTGCATTAAGACTTCTGTGTTTTCATTTTCATTATATTCATACATCTACCATCGCGTTGTAGTCCGAAGTCGATGACGGCGATGCCCCCATCCACGCCATCGGCGCGTCCTCGTAACGGTGTGGAGACGTTCCCTCACCTCGTCTTCCTCGTGGACGTGTCGGTGTGTATCACGAGACGATTGCTCCACACCGCGAGGTCCCCAACGAGCCAACACTGCTAGGAAAGTACTTGGTTATCCTTCCATAAACAATTAGATCGTCCCTTTCCGGTCAGATTGAAAATATGATACCCCTATTCGGAAAAGGGGGCATCATTGTTAACCCTGCGCTTTTTCTAGCGGTGTTTTGCTAGACATCACCAATACCAATACTCATTCTATTCAAAAAGCAGCGGAATTAATACTTGCTGCCATCAGATATTGTACTCAGTCGATCTCTTCTAAAACATTCGAGGAGCCATCAGAGTCTGCTGAGCCGTCCGAAGAGCCGTCAGCGTCTCCTTCGACCTATGTTGCTCCCTCCGATGCGCCGCACCACAACCCAAGCGAACCTCCCTCAGAAAGTCATGCGCAGCGTCGACACCTCGTCCTCGTCGATGCGGCCGTTTCCGTCGCTGTCGACCAACTCGAAGGCGCGATCCAGCTCCGGCTGGCGGAAGTCGTTCAGGTTCATGGTATCCGAGGTCCCTGGCGACCTTCGTAACAAAATTCCGTCCTGGGCGGCCGAGCCCCCTCCCCCGCCTCGCTCATCGACGACAGCAGCAAGCGTGGTGGGCCGCGCGCCGCCGGCCAGGGGACGGGACTCGGTGGTATTGGTCGACGTCAACATCCGTCCTAAACCAGATGAAAATCCTAATACCTCATTGAAAAACGACGTCGCCAGTCACCAGTCCCCTCAAATCTCAAAATCAGATCGTTGATTCGGGTCCAAAACAGAGAACCCGGCGTTAAACGTTTCACTGAATCCCCTTTTCTACTTGGTTCCTACAAGTAGATTACATTTTACTAAGACGGAAATTATCTCCTTTGGAGGTTATCCCCCCCCCCCCCCCACGAGGCCGCCGCACATGTTCTTCCGCCCCCTTGCCACGAGGTGGTGGACCATCGGCGTGTGGTTCATGCGCTGCGCCCACCGCACGAGGAGCTCCCTCTGCTCTTCGGCACCACCCTTCTCGAAGTACGTCCAGTTGTAGTGCACGTCGTTGTTGGGGACACAGTACCTTGGTACTGGTGGTTGTCGCCGCATCCCCCCCCCCCCCTCGCCGGGGTTCTGTACTATCGCGAGCATCCTTCCCCCCCCCCGATCCGAAAGGACGGCGGATGATAATGAACCGACGACGGCGCAAATGTCGTTGGCGTGTTTGCTACTTGCTACCGCCTTCGTCGTCGGCGTCGTGCGGCCGTCACCACAGTCGCCACACCATCTCTTTCTCTCCCCCCATCCCCCATCCTCCGCAATCCACCACCTTAAAACCTTGTTGATTGTCAAGTGCACACCCTCCTGTCCCATCATCTTCGCCGTCGTTTCTGCCGCTGCCCTCATCGTCATTGTCGCCGCCATCCTATCTGTACCCAGTCTCCCATATATTTGCACGTCAACTCACCTGTCTACATCATGTTGACCCCCCATAGTTTCACGAGACGTAGCGCTCCATCACATTGCATTCTTCCATCCTGCTCCTCAGCGCGTCGCCACCGTCGACGACGACGGGGCCCAACGCAGACCGCAGACGTCGTCGGGCTAGAACGCCCGTCCCCTACCCATGCCGACGGCGCCGTCGTTGCCATAGCCCCCAGACGACAACGAAGACGGCGAGCCGAAGACACGGCCATCACAATGATCCCACGATGGGGCATTCCGGTGGCGATCGCCACCCCCATCCTCGATGGCACTACTTTCGTGTCACCGCCCCGCCTATCACCCCGATTGCTGCTCCTCTCGGCTTCAGAAAGGGGTAACCGGAGGAGCCTCCTTCGCGTGGATGCGACTCCACGCGCCGAGGCTGTGCAAGCTCGCGCGATGGGCCCAGCTCTGCACAAGCCTGCGCCCTCAGATTGGCAGGGTCGACAGCGTCAAGGGCGGGCATGATGTTGTGTGGCCGGTGGTTAAATTGGATCCGTAAATCCAATACGACGTTTCTATGGACACTCTATCTATCACCACTATCCAGTCTCTCGGAGTGCCGCGCCGCCGCCAAACTGCCGCCGACCTCGCGCTGTCGCGCTGCCACCACCGCTGCCGCCGCCGCCGCGCCGCCGTTCGTTGGTTGGCTGTTGCTTTGTTGTCCGCCGTCCGATTTCGTCATCGCATGCCGTCATGCGACCATCAGCGCTCTCGTTGCCGGCCGCTTTCGCCGATAAATTGTCTTCCACCGCCTCCACCGC
>JALLOS010000394.1:0-13034 GCA_036939435.1 Stephanodiscus minutulus
GATACTTAGCCTGTCACATCCTGGAACATTAGCCGGTTCTTAAACCCCGGTCTATGGTAGGTCCAGGCAAGACTTGAGCCTGTTAAAGGCATAAATGTTGGATTGTCAACTACCAGTTCCTATGTAGATCCTAGAGGATTCTTTCGTGGGAGATATTTTTTGTTCCCGCAAAATAGGCGGTGGTGCCCCAGACCTGATTGAACGCGAAAGCGATTGTGGTAACTACATTTTAATTTTTACTACATATTCTTCCCTTGCGAAAACCGAATGAAAAATCAAACATGTCACAGAAATCACACACATCCGCGACATGTTCCATCGTTCTCCCACCACCTATTTTTTGGGGAGTGAGAATCGGAACCATTTATCGGAACCATTTATCGGAACCATTTATTTATTGGAACCATTTTTTTTTTTTTACTCAGGATGAGAAACCAATCATAGGCCGCTTACCAAATATTAACGAAGCCATGTCGAAGCGTAAGTGCGAAGTCAGCCCGTCCCCGGGCCGCAAAAAGGCCTCCACCACGCTGGCAGCTCCCGAGGCGGCCGATTCCAATATTTGCCCGTGCGAAGTCTGCTCGTCCCCGAGCCGCAAAGAGGCCTCCACCACGCTAGCAGCTCCCGAGGCGGCCGATTCCAATATTTGTCCGCTGTGTTTCGATGGATGTTCGTCCGAGGTGGTCCTATCGAGTTGCATACACAGCAGCTGCAAGATGTGCCTCGCAAGGTGGATAGAAAGGGAAGAAGAGACCGGCCGCCCCTCCGGACCGACGTGTCCCTTCTGTCGTATGGTCATTGCCGAAAAAGATGTCGCGAAGATAATGGATCGACCGCATCCTAGTTTTCGCAAAAAGTGGCAGCGTCTCCTCTTACTTCACCACGCTGCCAAATGCACTCATCAGGACAATCAATGCCTTGTCACGCCACACTGTGCAGGGATGAAACGATTGTGGAAACATATTGCCGAATGCAAGGATCAAAAATGTTTGGAGCCACACTGTGTCAGTTCCCGCTACGTAATGAGTCATTACCATCGCTGTAAGGATGTCCGATGTCAGGTATGCGAGCCTGTTAGGAAGGCCATCCAATGGAGTCACCAGAATCGAAGGCGGATGCAAGCATAGAAGCAAGGGCATCCAGGGCATCAGGCGGCGTTAAAAGAGCAGCGGCAATTGCCAAGTGGTCAGAGCACAGCAGCAGTAGGCGTGGTGGGTGTTGTCACGCCATCAAATAAGAGGAAACAGACCGGCAACGGACAGAGAGTCACGAGTCAGGGCGCCTCCACAGCAGCCAGGATTTCCTCAGCAGCCTACTCAGCATTTTTTTTGGCGGGTGATGGTGCTTCGTGTTGCGAAAACAAACCAATATCATTAGACGAGCAATTCTGTGGACCTTGAAAAATTAATCAATCTCTTGAGAGTAATGTGTTATTTAAGATTGTAATCCAGGCACTTCAGCCGGGCCATATATACACTTAGTCCGGGAAGCCCATTCATCTTGGTTGGTTTTGGGGTCCATAAAAAAGAAAAAGACCCACAACAGGCAGGATTTGTTCACCAACCGCAAACCGGATGTTGGATCTCTCTCTTCTCGTCTTCCCTCTCGATGCCCTACACATCGCTTCAAGCATTCTTGAAAATCGGCGTTGATACTGGCTAAACTATTTCGCAACGTCGCCTTTGAGATCTTAGCAAGGAAATGTATGGTGAAAAACATTTGCGCTTGACTTCCACAACCTCCACAAATTCATCGTTCTTGGCATCGACCATCTTGATGCATTGCCCCTCGCCTTGTCTTCGGAAGGTGTCTCGGTGTTTTGGTAGGAAAAGTCGGACGTGGTAGTCTTCAATGGCGGCGAGACGCGGGAGGTACACAGCTATTTTTATTCCTAAACAAGGTATACTTCATAAAGATCATAACGTCGAAATTTTTTTCTTTGCTACTTTTGAGTAGATGTTGCGGATCGCCCTCGTGGACTTTCAGTGACTTACCATTTTTCTTGATTTGGGTCCACAATGGATCATCGTACCAGGTAGGATTTCTTGGCCATTCCTTAATCTCTCTCTTTCTTCTTCCATCTCGATGCGCTTTACGCGTTCCGATAAATCGGGCCAAAGCCCTCCCCAACGAGCCTTCCGCGCCGCGCTGTAACACCCCGGCGCTGCCCGGGCGCTCCATCCCCGGCTGACCTTCTGGCGGGTGATGCGACCCTGCGTCCCATCGGGGAGATCGTTCCCGTCGGTCGTCTTTGAATCATCGCCGTCATCTGTCGATCCTTTCTTGGGACAGCCACCAGTGCCGCCGCATCCCGCCGAGCAGTAGTCCAGCAACACGTGACCACGTCTCTTCAGCGGTGCGCGGATCAGCCGGCCCCATCCCCTCCTGCGCTCGTCGCCGTGCAGCATTTCCAATCCCAAACTGTCAATCGTCGAGTCGAGGAATTGGTCCTCCACCTCGACGGCCATCCGGAGGAGGTCCCGGGATTGGACTTCGTGGTATGAATGGTCAGGAGTTTCCTCTTCTCGTCCATCATTGCCGCCGTCCGCGCCGTGCCGTCTTTGCCGGAGCCGCTTCTGCAGCTGTTCCTTCTTCAATTTCTGGGCGTGGTGAACCGATTTCGATAGCATTTCTACAATGTCGATCTCGTAGAGCGACTCTGGATCCTTCGAGGGGGCGGCCGCAGCGTCGAACGCATCTTGACCATGCCCGTCCTCCACCGAGTGGGGAACTCGCTTTTGCACCACGAGATAGGTGAACTTCTCTCCCCTCTTACGGGTCGTGCCCCCGGGAAAGTTATGAACGAAACTGCAAAATGAAGAGCCGAATACGTCGGTCTTTGCCATGATTGATGATTTTTTGGATGATGGCCCGGTGCGATTCGCGCCTTCTTCGATGTTGTAATAATCTTGGTCGTCGCCAACAACGTCATCATCATCATCGACACTGGAGGAATCTTGCCCACTGTCGTCGTCATCTTCGTCTTCTTCCTCCTCGTCATCACTGCCCATGCTATCCATGTATTCCAACATTCCCTTCGCGTCATCATCGGTCATGCTTTCCCCGCCGCCCAACATCGTCTTGATCTCGTCTTTCTCGCCCTCGGTCATGTCGTCCCACTGGTCCACCATATCCTGAAAGCTGCCCTCCTCGTCGTCGTCGTCGCCCCCCCCTTCCATCCAACCCCCCTCCCCCGCCCCACCCTCATCGTCCTCCCCCTTCGGCTCGGCAGATTCGTACTTCGCGAATCGGGAATTGCGCTTGACGTGATCCCTCTGATGGCGCGACATGGGACATGTCCCGTTGTGGGTGCACGGAGCGATCACGTGGCATTCCTCGGGCCAGGTATCGTCGTCCGACGATTGCCCATCGCTTTCAACGTGATATCCATCATCATCGGCCTCCTTTGCCGTCGTTGGTTGCGCCATCGCCACCGCCGTCGCCGCGGCCCTATCCCTCCTCCTCCTCTCCCCGACCTCGGGAGGCGGACAGCACTCCAGGAGCATGCTACGCACGCTCCTGAGCGTCCCGAACCCGTCGGGCGTCCCGGGCTCCACGAAGACCAGCACGCCGTCCGGGGCCAGCTTCTCCCAGAGCAGCGCCGCCGCCGCGAGGCTCGCCGGCACGCTCGGGAGCTCGGAGAGGGTGTAGGAGCACAAAATCAGGTCGAAGGAACCCTTGTTCCTCTGTTGATGTCGGTCTTGGTGTTGTTGCTGTTGCTGCACCCGCCTTTTCGCTTCCGCGGTCCTGCGCCGCTGCTCGTCGATCTGATCCTGCCACGGCAGGCGACGGCGGTCGCTATCGTCGTCGACGCCGTCGCCATCATCCCTGCCGCCGTCGGCCGACGAGGACGAGGAGGCGGCGGAGGCTGTATCAACGATCGATTCCCCGAACGTCAATCGAGTGCGCGCGTCGGTGCGCCTTTCCCACGTCTGCTCCCACCTCTCCATCCTCCTGCGACGGCGTTCGAGCGTCCTCCGCTCCCTGTCGCTCGACTTGCCCCCCCCGTCGCCGAACAGCGACCTCTCGTACTCCGCCAGCATCAGCATCTCCTCCTCTTCCAAGTAGCTCGCGCCGTTTCTGCCATCGTTCGCCTCGTCCTCCCACGGCGATCCCTCCAGCACGCTCTTCAAAACTTTCTCGGTCGTCTCGCGCATGCACCGACTGGCGTCTATGGAGTGCACCCAATCGATCCCGAGGTCGTCGTCGTCCACGTCGTCTTCGCCGCCGCCGCCCCCGCCCGCGCCGCGGCCGCCTCTCCTGCCCACCCCGAATACGTCCAGCGCCGCCGCTCCCGAAGATCCCACCCCGGATCCGAAGTCCAGGACCCGCCTCGGCCGGAATGTCCCCCCCCCACACCCCCCCCCCATGAGGCTCCGGACCTCGGACAGCACCCTCCGCACCACGGAGTAATTCGGCCCGAACCTATACTTGAGGCTCGTCATCGCCTGCTCCGGTCCGTAAGCCACCGGCTTCCTCGCGGCCGACGACGAGGCGTCGGCGCCTCCGGCGTAACCCGACTTGGCCAGCCTGGCGGAGGCGGCGGCCCTGGAGGCCGACTTCGGGTTATTCGTCGTCGCGTTCGCGGCCTCCGATGCCCTCCTCGCGGCCTCGTTGTCCGCGTAGTAGTAATCGGTCGCTCCGATGCCGCCGCCGCCGGGGCCGCCACCGCTCCCCGCGTCGTCATCGTCGTCGTAATCGTCGCCGTCGCCGGGCCCGGCGTTGTTGCTCCTGTTCGCCGCGTCCCTCCTCATCCTCCTCGTCCTCTTCTCGGCGGTGGAGGATGCGGTCGACTTCATCCCTATGGACAGGGACAGCGCCACGGAGGGATCCTCGCACAACAACAGCGGCGGGGGCGGTGTCGGCGCGGCCTTCCCCTCGCCCCTCTTCTCCCTCCAATCGCCCACGAGCCTGCCGCGACCGTCCTCGATGGATTGTCGCTTCGGTCGCCGGCGGCGGCCGTCGTCATCGGACGAAGGAGGCGCCGGCGCGCTGTTGGCCGCGAGCCTCCTCTCCCTCTCCCTCTTGATCGAGAGCGCCCTCTGCACCTCGAGTATGCTCCCGAGCGTGCGCCTCAGCTGCTTGTTCGTCCGTTCCGACCGTCGGAGGAGGTTGAACTGCGTCCGCGACAGGACGGACGCCCTCCTCCCCGCCCTCCTCCTCTTGCCGCCACCGGCATTGGCGTCGGCGTCTTCTTCCGCCTCGACGTCGGCGTCGGCGTCGTCGCGGTCGTCGCGGTCGTCGTCGCGGTCGTCGTCGGGGTCGCCGTCCGCGTCGACCGCCTCGCCCGTGGCGCCCCCCAGGACCCGGTCCGTGGAGCGCCACGCGGCGCCGCTCGGGTGGCGAAGGAGGTTGAACCACGGCTTAGGCCTCTCGACGCCCCGCCTGTCCTCGTCCTCGAGGCGCTGCTCCTCGATCGACGCCAGGACCTCCTCGATGGTGCGGGCGCTCGCCATGGACGCCGGCGTCGCAGGTGTCGCCGGCGCCGTCGTCGGGGGGGGGATCGTCGCGGAGGGGGGGGGCGACGGGCGGCGGTGGCGCTGATGCGGACGCGTGCGGAGGAGACGACGACACCCGCGATGATCGAGCGGGGACGGCGACGGCACCAGCGATATCAAGGCCGCTCTCCTCGCCGCGATGGCCGATCGGCTCGTCATCATCCCCCGCGCGAGCATCATCGCGTTGCGTTGCTGTGGTTGTTGCTACTCTCTTTGATGTGTTGTTGAAATGAAACGAAGCGACTATCTACTGTACGATAGACCACGGGGCATCGGCTGTCTGTCTCAAAACTGGATGATATTTTCTTTTTTTTTTATTACGTCCGCAAACATCATGAATGACTGTATTCGCTTAGAATCCTTTGGCGGTCAACTTTTAGCGGACGGGGAATAGAGCAATCATGAGCTACCATGCTGAGGTTAGGAGGCTCCAAGCCCTATCGCGTCAGCAGAGGGTCAAAGCGGGTGGACACGTCGCCATCCACCGACGACGATCGTCGGACGCGGACGCGCCGGTAGGAGGGGTCGATCCCTCTTTACGAAGAAAAACCATCCTAGGGAGCGTGCCCGAGGTTCCTAATAACGGCGAAACAAAAAATAACATCGACGCGGAGGGGGGAACAGGAAAGCAAAGGCATTCCGCTGGCCCTTGGCTTGGCGGGTTTAGCTTACTAAAAATGATTCCGTCTCGACATCGGAACGACTCGGGCAAAACTGCAGAAACGTCTATTGGGAGTTCTGATGTGGGCGCGATCGCACCGGAACCTGAAGTCAAGAATGAAAGTCAGACAGGAGTAGGCGTCAAAAGACTACTCTCTTCTTCGCGCAGGATGAGACAAAGCATGTCTCAAAAAAGTTGGGCAATTTTGGGGAGCCGCAACAGCAGCCCAGACCAGATCCGTGCCAACATTTTGGAACATTCTGTTTCGGAAAGGAATGAGGTTGACTCACTATCCACTGTTATATTGAAGAGTCTATCAAAGATGTGTTTGTGCGATGTCGAGATTGTTGGGAAGAATACTGTCCTGGTGGGAGCTCCGGGTTACTTACTTGCTGCTCACAGCGACGTGTTTTTGGCCATTTTGTACTCGGATTCGACTGACGCTGGGAAGCATGTCAACTTACGATCCAATCGGCGCAAGATTGAAATACCCTTTGCTGGACGCGATGCCATAGAAGCTACCATGCACTTTCTCGCGACTCGATCTTTACCAGGCGAACGTGAAAATGAAACTAGCGAATCTAACATTCGTTGCTTAAGTCAAATTCATCTACTCAGTCGGGTCTACAAAATTGCCGCACTGACAAATCATGCCTATCGCGCTGCATGCCGATTAATGAATAAGACTCCTTGTCTTGTTTGCGCCTGTTTTGATGAATGCATTGAGTCCACGAAGCTTTTGCAGCCCAATCTCACCCCGTCTTCTTTGCACGATGAACTGAACGATTTCGTGTTAGAGTAAGTTCAAATATTTCATCGAACGGTCATTATTGTAGTCATTCTTCTTGTGTTGAGCTCGCAAATATTTTTGGTATCAGTTTCTTGAGGAATTCACCCCTGTCAACGTTAATGGGAGGAGGAATAGCGTTCCTGGGCCGCGGGTCGATCGAGGCGGTCATCAGTGATCAAGAGATGGATGTCGACGAGCTCACCATGTTCAGCATTTTGAATACATGGGTCAAGCACGATACGGGACGTATTGAGACGGGGAAATTATTAGTTTTGAACATCAGACTGGCGTACATCAAGCCGGACTACCTGAATAATTTAGTGAGGAAATGTGGTTTTGTTGAATCATCCGCTGTGGATGATGCATTGAGAGAAATCGATAAGATGTTGGCGAACGACTCACCAGACAAAAAGGAACATGTGTTGGTGGAGGGCGCGGGAGACCATGGAATCAACGGAATTTATGTTCGCATAGAAGAAGATATTGGTTTGGGAAGCGACGAAGTTATGTTTGTGAAGGAGGCCGGGGAGGGTGAATACATTCAAGACTATGGATTGTATCGGCGTAGGTCAACGTGGGCAATCACATCTTGTTCCGACCATTCGAACATATTGTATTCGTGTGAGGTTCCAGATGGTGACCCTTCGGCTCTTTATCGAGCTCCGAAATCAGGCTGGGAGGCAGTTGGCGGCGTTGACCCCGCTCCTAACTGTACATGGAACCCAAGTCAAGAAAATTTGAAGACTGCTGCCGGAGGATACGTGGCACCCAACCTGGTGGGGACGAGGGAGAAGTCCATCGAAGACTTAAACCGAGGTGATCACGACGATGGCCTCGCAAGACGATACTCCCTACATACTATGTTAATGCTCCCATCAGATGAGGGACACGAAATGTTAGACTACCACGACGATTTAGATGCAAGTTGCAAATCTTGGGCAGCTTCGACGCGATCAGAGAAACCTTGACAAAACGGTTCATCGATTTTCAGGCGGCTCGACGTGTTGGTGGGTAGGAAAACAACAATCTAAATGGTTGCTTAGAGATGTAATGTTTATGGTGCAATAAGTATTGATACTCTTCGGTAATTTAATCACATTACACCAGGCACGAAATCTCGTCGTCAACACTAACACAACCAACGCATACGTAATTAGGAGAGAAGTCGAAATAATGATGGGAACACTTGCTTATGCAAAAGAGGAAGAAGAAACACAAATACATCAACCACGCCAGTGCGTCAACACCATGATCGCATGGCAAAGTTCGTCTTTTTTACTTGAGATCGTTCGTCATGGCGGTCTCGATATCCACGCGCAGGATGAGCTGGGGGTCCACCTCCTGCTCGTCGAACTGGGCCGTTCGTATGCGCTTCCTGACCTCCGTCCTCGCCCCCGCCAGCAGCATCTCGCTGACCCTGCCGTTCCTCTCGCTCCGCCACTGCGCGTCCGTCTGCTTCTCGAGGAGCCTCGCGATATAACCCACCTGCATGCTATCGTCGAGGTAGAATCCCTTGGCGTGGACGAGGTCAACGAATATCTCGGCGAGCTCCGTGCACGTGTAATCGGGGAATTCGAACACTACGTCAAACCGCCGGCGCAGCTCATCGTGTCGGGCGAGGAACAGGTTCATCTCCGTCGGGAATCCGGCGAGTATGACCAGGGGCGAATCCCGACCGGCCTCGTCGACGTCGATGCTCCTCACGATCTCGTTCATCGCGTCGTTCCCCGCGTTCTCGGCGCGCGAACGCTTCGACGTCATCCCGAGGGTGTATGCCTCGTCCACGAAGAGGATACCCCCCCGCGCCTCGTCCAATACCTCTCGAGTCTTGGCGATGGTGCTGCGCTGATCGGCCCCGATCAGGTCCATCCTCTCGACCTCGAGGAACTTGGGCTTGCGCAAAATCCCGAGTTCGTGGTAGACCTTCGCGAGTAGACGGGCCACGGCGGTCTTGCCCGTTCCCGGGTTGCCGAAGAAGATCATGTGCGGCGCGCGGGGCCTACCGGCCTCGTCGGACAGGGTCACCCCGAGGAGCGCGGCCGACAGCCCGCGCACGCCGATGCCGTGATCGGGGAGGAGGGACTCCCGCAGGTCGCAGATCTCGGTCGTACGGCGCAGCCCTCGGATCTTTTTTTTCGGTTAAGAGAGAGAGGGGGGGGGGGGGGGGGAAGGGGGGAAGGGGGGAGAGGATTAGACATGGACAAAAAACGGGATATGGGATGTCCCCAGAAGGACAATGATGCGTGGCGTGGAAAATGGAGATTTCTTCCCCTCTCCATCGGTCGTCCCCCCAGCTACCGCCATGTGCCCTGAGGCCTCCCAAGGAACTACGAGCGAAACATGGCAGTAACAACACTCCCCCCTCCCCCCTCCCGCTTCCTGGCGCATCGTCATCGTCCCTCTTTTCTCTCTGTCTCTCTCTTATCCCCCCCTTCCTTCTCCCCCCCCCCCCCCCCCACTTCCCTTCTTACCTGACACTTGATATGCTCCAGACCGACGATGCTCGAGATGAGATCCTCGACACGATCCCTCATCGATCCCTCTCCCATATCGCCGTCCATCATCATATTCGTCGTCGGTCCCGCGCCGTCCGGATCCGAAGGCGGCGCCGCCCCACCCCTGCCGCCGCCGCCGCCGACGCCGCCGCCGCCCACACCCCTCTTGCCACCGGCGGACGACGACCTCCCCCTGACGGCGTCGAGGATCGCCCCCTCCACGGCCGCCTGCTGCCTCCTCGCGGCATCCCCCGGATCCCCCCGACCCCCCCCCCCCCCCCCCCCCCCCCCCCCCCCCCCCCCCCCCCCCCGTCGTCCCCGTGGCGTCCGCCGCCATCGCGTTCGACAGCGCGATCTCGAGCTCGTTCGGGTCGATCCCCGCCGAGTACAGCGCCTGGGGGTAGCAGTCGGCGAGCCTCCGCACGGCCGCGACGGCGTCCTTGAGGTCCCGCCCCTTCCTCCCCCCCGACCCCCGAAGCCCCGCCGCGCGCCTCTCGAGCTCGTCCGCCCGCTCCATGTACCTCTCGGCCTTCTGCCGGTGCGTGAGGTCCGGGGGGAGGGGGCGACCCTCGAGCAGCGCGACGACCGCCTCCTCCGGCGCGTCGCCGCCGCCGCCCTTGGTCCCTCCTCCTCCCCCCCTCTTCTCGCCCCCCCCGCCCCCCCCTCCCCCCCGTCGTCCCGCGGCGGCGAGGTCCAGCGGCGTCATGCCGTCGTCGTTCTGCAAGCGCAGGGCGTCGGGATACGAGTCCACGAGCAATTTGACGACCTCGATCCCCGCGTCGTTGCTCGCCGCGAGGTGCAGGGGGAGGCTGCCGTAGTTATTCCTGACGCCCGCCCCCCCCGGATGGTGCAGCAGCAGCGCCTCGACGACGTCCGCCCCCGCCTGCCACATGGCGGCCTGGTGCAGCGGTAGGTTGCCGACCCCGTTGGGATGGGCGGCGCCGGGGGGGTGGGCCCGGAGGAGGGCGTCGACGGCTTCGCGGGTGGCCTGGAAGGAGCACGCGGCGTGCAGGGGGAGGTTGCCCCTGTCGTTCGCGCGCCGCGCCTCCTCGGGGAACTGGGGGGTCTTGGATCGAGAGAGGAGGGCGCCGTACCCCTTGCACAGCTCGTGCAACGTGGTGTCGGTCATGCTGTTGTGTTATACGTGCCTTGCCTTGCCTTGCCTTCTTTTTACTTGTTTTGTTGCTTTGTTGCTACTCCACTCCACTCCGTTCGTCGTCGTCGTCGTCGTCGTCGCCGTCGTCGTCGTCGTCGTTGCTTTGCCTTCAATATATATATATAAAAAGTGGAGTTGTCGTTTCGTTGCCCTCTTCCTTCTTTGGAGATGTCGTTCGTTTGTATTCGCTGTGGTATCGTGGTATCTCTATTATTATTATATTATTTACGTCGTTCTCTTTTTGTCATGTCAATCGCCAACTCGGCTGTTTGGGCAGTTGTAGAACAGCAGGAGAGGAGGACGTGCTCTCTTTGTAGGAATGGCTTGCTCCTTGGGCTCTATTGAGAGATGGTGGTGGTGAGATTCTAGACGATGATGATGATACGAGACGATGTGCTACTAAGCTACTTAGCTAGTACCATAGCCGACGGCGCACCTCTAAAGTAATAAGTACACATATTATTATTATTGATCCTTTGGCACGAAGTACGAATAATGGGCGGGCTTCTTTGAAATTTATGATTGCGCAGATGAAATTTGTGATGTTGCGTAGGAATCATTATGAAGCTGACAACATGTGTTGGATCCTAAATCCAACGGACGCGGAATCAATACTATGCTTAATTTTGTGCACATAAGTGTAAGTAAGTAAGGTCGGTGTACAATAATATATGGTACCTACTACAATACTTACGAGTAGCGAGCCTGCGATCATGATAATATTGAGGAGGCGGCGTCGTCATGAATAGATGACAAACAGAAGACCGATAGGCCGAGAGAGAGAGGAGAGTCGCGGAAAGGGGAAGTCGATATATTATCGTCGCGACACCGAAAGAAACAGGGATTCAACAAAGCATTCGCCCGATATAAACAATAAAAGGAGTGCGAGCGGGCACGACTGACTTGGGGAGGGGGGCGAACGACCACACACACATCCATCTATATAAAGGAATATATAAAGGGATAGCCGGGCGATCCCATCTAGAGCGAATATATATATATATATATATATATAAAGGGCCGTGAATAATGAACGACGAGGGCAGCAATGCCAACATAACCGCCGCGTCCCGACGCATGCGCGAGGGCATCCTCGGCGGGACCGGCAAGTCGCCGTCGTTCGACGACGGCGGCGGCGGCCGCGACATCATGTCCGTCAGGTCCACGTCCGCGGGGGGGGGGGGGGGGGGGGGGGGGGGGGCGACCAACGCCAACTCCAACGCCGACCCCAACGCCAACAACGACCCCCCCAACGACTACGACGACCCCAACAACAGCAACAACAACAACCCGTCCGCCGACCCCGAGTACGTCGATCTGCACGAGCTCGCCAAGGGGTGGAAGGCGGCGCTGGGATGCTGCTCGGACCCGCGCACCCGCCACGAGGCGCGCAGGAAGAACGATCGGGGCAACCTGCCGCTGCACACCGCCGCTTCCTTCCGCGCGCCGGTGGAGGTGGTCGAGGGCCTGCTCGAGGCGTACCCGGAGGCGGCGTCCATGACGAACAACTACGGCAACCTGGCGCTGCACTTCACGGCGTGGAAGAAGGGGCCGGTAGACTGCATGCGGCTGCTGCTGCAGGTCTTCCCGGAGGGGGCCGCGCAGAGGAACAACCACGGCAACCTCCCGCTGCACTACGCGGCGCACTACAACGCGCCCATGGAGGTCGTCGAGGCGCTGTACCGGGCGTACCCCGAGGCGGCCCACCACAAGAACAACGACTCCAACACCCCCCTCGACCTCGCCGTGGCCGACGGCGCGAGCCCGAACGTCGTGGCGATGCTGCAGGGGAAGGCGATCCCCCCGAGCGACGAGGAGATATACCGGGGCGCCAAGAGCAGGTACGAGCGGGTCGAGAAGGAGATGACGAGGCAGGTCGAGACGCACGACACCGTGCAGGACGACCTCGGCGTGCTGCTGGATTTCCTTATGGACGTTAGGGAGAATCACCCGAGCGCCATGTATTCGAGCGGGATCGATCCGACGTTGTGCGGCACGCTCGAATCTCTCATGGATCAGGTGAGTTCGGAGATATCGGTTCGGGGGGTTCGGTTCGGATTTCGGTTCGGTTGGCTGTGTTGGCTGTTGGCTGTGTTGGCTGTGTTGGCTGTGTTGGCTGTGTTGGCTGTTGGCTGTTGGCTATTGGCTGTGTTGGCTATTGGCTGTGTTGGCTGTGTTGGCTGTTGGCTGTGTTGGCTGTTGGCTGTTGGCTGTTGGCTGTTGGTTGTTGGCTGTTGGCTGTTGGCTGTTGGCTGTTGGCTGTTGGCTGTTGGCTGTGTTGGCTATGTTGGCTGTGTTGGCTGTGTTGGCTGTTGGCTGTGTTGGCTGTGTTGGCTGTGTTGGCTGTTGGCTGTTGGCTGTTGGCTGTTGGCTGTTGGCTGTTGGCTGTTGGCTGTTGGCTGTTGGCTGTTGGCTGTTGGCTGTTGGCTGTTGG
>JALLOS010000395.1:0-13003 GCA_036939435.1 Stephanodiscus minutulus
TTATTTGGACGGGATAGACGGTCCAATTAGGTCCGCCCATCGCGATTCGGCCAGGGTATCAAACCCCCTCCTCGGCCGAATTTTGCCCAGAATATGCACCCTATTAAACGGTGCCGCCGCTCCCTCGCCCGTCCAAATCGGACCATACCCTAGTACCGAGATGTCGATAATGGTGTTGTAGTGGGGAGGACGTGATGGTTTTGCGTTATTTCAACCATAGCCTTTGTAGGAGGCATGGGTGGATGGTGCTGTGGTTTATCATATGCATGGTGTGATTGAATAGCGGGTGTTGTCCATTCTACCACGGACAACATTCTAGAGTAATATGGTATTGTAGGTAGAGTAGCAGATGTGATAACAATTGTTGGGGTCTTGATCCACGTGTACACTCATGTCTGCATTTGGGCGAAGACTGGTGAATATGTAGCAGTTTTTTTAGCGTTTGTAGATTTGTAGATTCTATTTGTTGGACAAATAATGCCTACACGTGTAAGTATTATTTGTCCAACAAATAATAGAATCTACAAATCTACAAATAGAAAAATGGTCATTTTTTAATGTTTATTTGTCCAGCGGTCGAAAGAAATCACTTTTTTTCGCCACAAATACACTTAAGACGGTGTGCGAAGGAAAAAAAGACTGTCACCGTCTTAAGTTTCTTCGTTTGTCGGTGATTTGTTGAGAGTAATCACAACCTTATGATTAGTACTGGTAGCTACCTATGGTACCTATGCGGATTCACACATACATAATTACTTATCTTGAACACATTTCGATGGTCATCGCGGCGGCTACGACGACCTCGCCCACCGGCGACGACGACGACGATGACGACGACGACGGGCGGATGCGACCTCCTCCCCCACCTCGCCCCACCCTTCGCGTGATCGTGCTAACACGGGAGGCCCACCGGGCCGGATCGTGGGTCACGGACCTCGTTAGGGCGCTGCGGTCGAGGCTATCGTCTTCTTCGCCTTCGTCGTCGTCGTCGTCGTCGTCGGCATCGGCATCGGCAGCGGCGGTCGTGGAGGTGGGGGTGGTGTCCGTCGAGCGCTCCGACGAGTGCGACGCCTTGCTCCTCCCGCCGAGCGGTCGTCCGCATTGCGACCTGCTCGTCAACCGCGTGTCCGACGCCTCCCCGCCCGCCACCGTGAAGAAGACGTCGGCGATACTCGCCCTCTTCGACCTGCACTCCGTCCCGGTGATCAACGGATCGAGGGCCTTCGCCATCGGCACGTCGAAGTGGCTGCACCACCAGGTCCTCGAGGCGGCGGGGTGCGACGTCCCGCGCTCCGCGGCGGTATCGCGCCTCGACGGCGGCGACGCCGTGCGCTTCCGCGAGGCGGTCGCGGTTGCGGCGCGCAACCTGCTGGGGGGAGGGTGCGCGTGGCCCCTCCTGTGGAAGCCGAACGGCGGCGGCTTCGGCGAGGGAATCTCGGCCGCTGCGAGCATGGAGGAGCTCCGCCTGCGCGCGGACGCGGAGTGCTCGCCGTCGTTTTCGGCCGCGGACGACGGCGTCGTCGTGATTCAGGAGTGCCTCGCGCCCCGGGACGGCGCCATCTACCGCGTCTGGTTCGCGCGTGGTAGGATCCTCGCGGCCGTGTCCGTCGTGCGGCCGCCCGCGACCTTCCGGGGCGGTTGCGCCGGCGGCGGTTCCTCCTCCTGCCCCCACCCGCCGGGGGAGTACCGACGATCAGCCGTTCCTGCCCCCGCGGCCGTCGTCGCCACCGCGTGGGATCCGCCGGCGGACGTGCGGGAGAGGGTGCTGCGCGCGGCCGAGATATCCGGGGCCGACTGCGGGAGCCTCGAGCTGCTGTACGACACGGCCGCGGGGGGTCGCGCCTACTACTTCGACCTGAATATGCTCTCGACCCTCCCCGACGCTGATAGGACTCGCGACCCGGAGAACCTGTGGCGGGACGGGCGCGACTTCTACGCCGAGCTCGCGGACTGCATCCTCGAGCGGCTCCCCCGCGGCAAGTAGGGGTGGGTGAGTTCGCACCTTGACGGCGGGAGCTCGTTATTTGAAGGGCAGAGCTAGGATGCTGCGCTCGGCCGAGATCGCCGACGCCCGACTGCGGCAGCGTCGAGCTGCTGTGCGACTCGGCCACGGGACACGCTTACTGCTTCGACCTGAGCCGCCCAAACGATCCACCGCGGAAAGAGGTAGGCGCCATCCGCCGGACCCGCTAGCCCACGACATGTTGGGAGTGAAAATGTAGCACGACAAAGAACAACAAAGGGAACGATGTTGACGCCAGCAAGGCGACATCATCGCAGAACAACGGCAGCAGCGCGCAATTCTCGATCTCGCCGTCGTCCACCAATGATAATTTCGAGGTAACTAAAGCTACGTATGAAATGCATATGAGGTGGAGGAGCAGGAGGTTGATGATGCGACACTCTCCTTATACCCTCACTGTCTCTCAAGGCCCTTTACGCCACGATTACCGCACCCATGACGGCAATGATACCCCCCCCGCCCCCCCTTCCCTCCCTTGCGCTCCACGCCAACGAGTCCGCAAAACCATCGAGAAAGGATGAATGTGAGGGACAGATTACGTAAGTAGATGGTAGGGTACTTTGTGAAGGACCCCCTTTCGTAAAATACGTACATTTGCACCACATCTCAAATTAGAGTGGATGGTTGACCATGTCTGGCTTTGAAAATTTCACATCTTGCTGTGAAAATTTCACATCTTGCTGTGCAAATTTCGCAAGGTAAACTCATAGCCTGCGGGAACGGTCCACTAAGCAATATAACTTTAGACTCGCAATAAGCATGGATTGGTTTAATTCTCCCACCATGGATGCAGCGGGAGCGCATCCTGTGAGTCAAGGCTTTTCGAAATTCCACGCCATGCTGCTGGATATTTGTTTTGGGTTGTACCACCCCGATAAGGACCAAATTGAACCTGTTTCGGCGGACTTTTTGAGCCGCCATGACCTTGAAAAACTCGCCTACATGACGTTGGTGGAGTTTGCGGCATCCGTGAAAAAGGAGCGAAGTGGTGCACGGGAAGAGTCGCACGTCGAGACAAAACCAAAACCATACGACGTCTTTGTCATGACAACCAGTTTTGGCTCTCAAGCCGCCAACATTTCGGTCGTCTTGCCAATGAAGGGCGGGCAGCTATTGTGGTGGAATGGACAGGCCGGTTTTGCGTCGCTAGATTCGGGTCATCACATGTACAGGATTGCATCTCTATCTGGTACCGCGCGGGTTCTGGAGTGCCTATACAGGGCAATGCAAGAAGCCCCTATACCTGGCAGCTTGTCGGGGTGCGCCATGCGTCGAGAATTGTTAGTTGACATAGACAACAACTCCTCTCCGGGGAACCCTCCAGAATCATCGGCCACGAACATAAATCAGCCAAATCCTTGTTTGCAGACTCCTTGGCAGCATCGAGAATTGTTAGTAGGCATAGACAACGACTCCGCTCCGAATATCCCTTCGAAATCATCCTTCATGAAATCGTTCAACCAGTCTCTCTTTGGAAGCGCTCGGGCGTCCGTTGTCAGCGCTCGGCCATCCGTTGGCAGCGCTACGCCGTCCGTTGGCTGCTCTCATCCGCTTGTTGACCCTTCCATTCTTAACCCCTTGAACGAGTCCCAGCAACTGGCGGTATTGACTGCTGCAAGCACAAAGTTTCAAGACGGATTCTTTGCAATTCAAGGTGAGATATTCGCGACTAAATATAGCGATTTCTGACGAGTTCTAACACCACAACTCGTCAACGCAGGCCCCCCGGGGTGTGGAAAGACAACTACAATGGTTGGAATGATATCGGCAATCGGACAAGGAACGATTGTTACAGCCCCATCAAACGCCGCAGTCGCGAACTTGGCGATGAAGCTTGTTGAATCAGGCCGCTTTGAATTTCCGAAAGTTTGCATCTTTGGTGACGGGTGCGACCCCTCCGTGCGATTCTTGAATCCACTTCACCGATCCGAAGAATACAAGAAAGCTTTGAATATGTGCTCGAAACTTGATGATGTTGTTATTCCACTGGATAAAGTCAATGAGCTCGAAGCTAGGGAGAGGGGCAAAAGTACTATCCGCCAGAAGCTCGCTCAGTGGCTGCATGTCAAGGATAGTCTCTCCATGAATGAGCTGTTTACATTGTGCCCAAATATCCCATTGGACGAAACCGGCTCCGTCTCAAGAAGAGGGAAACAAAAGATCGCCCTCCTGATTGGCAGTGCGCAAGTCCTACTATGCACACTCAACAGCTCAGGCTCGCACTATTTTCAAGATGCCGTGTCGGGCAGCAGATTTCAAACGTTTCTGCTTGACGAGGGTGGCCAGTGCTCGGAAGCGGAGTTCTTCATTGCGACCACATTCCCGGGTATCAAGCGAATCATCGTGATGGGGGATCCCAAGCAACTGCGCCCAACAGTTTTGGAACCGGCCTGCTCCTTCGCTGGTTATGGCGAGTCTTGGCTGAGTAGAGTGTTTAAACACCATCCATCCAAAATTCACCTATTGGACACTCAATACAGAATGGACACAGCGATACTCAGATTTCCCAATCAACGTTTTTACAGCAAACGTATTAAGTCCGGTGAGAATGTAAAGATTCGTCATCCGCCTGTTAAGAACCCTTTTCTCTTCATCGACACAAAGGGTCGCGGGAGTGAAGAGCGAGATGAGACATTATCATATAGAAACTCCTTTGAGATTGCAGTCATCAGAGATATTTTGAAGAACGATGCAGATATCGCTGCTATTCTCGGAGCAAATCCGCAGGCAAGGGTTATAATCATAACACCATACAAGGCACAAGTGAAGCTACTTCAGGACATGTGTCGATCGCTTACCCTTAACCTGGATGTGTCGACTGTCGATGCTTTTCAGGTGAGTACAGGGCCCGGAAGTTGATAGGTACTACTCACGTTGCTGAATCCAAGTTTTGTTGTATCCGTTCGTTTCTTAGGGCCAAGAAGGGGAAATTGTCATCCTTACTACTGTCCGAACTAAGCACGTTGGTTTTGTTGACGATGGGCAGCGACTCAATGTAGCACTAACAAGAGCGAAGCGAGTGCTTCGAGTTGTTGGCGACAGAACTTTTTTCATGAATCTTCCCCTTGGCTCTACACTACGTGCCCTCGCTGCTTTTGCTACGAATGACACGAGCTTTCAAGTGACAAAGATGCGCAGGATACCGTCATGTCCGCCCGACCTCTCGATTCAAACTAGCTGGAAGATAACTCTGACACAGCGATTCCACAGCACGATGGGATCATTGCAAAAGCGCGACAGATATGTCCTGCTAAACACCCTTTTTGCGTTGGCACTTCCGGATTTGAAAGCTTTAGGAAGTCATGTGAAGGAAAAGGAAGGCTGGCATACCTCATGGCACAGAGAGTACATGGATATGAGGGTCATTTGGGTGGCTCGAAACCATGACGGAGTTGGGATTGTGGAGGCCCATTTTGGAGGGACCAGAGATCAATGCTTAAGGTTTCACCAAATCAACCATATGCCACCTGATGGATGCTGTGCTCCAAGGTCCGACATGAGCGGAGTAGTAATCTCAGAAATGCCCCCCCCCGAAAACGGCCGTATGTTTGTGAGCTGGTCTCTGGATAGTCATACACAGCATGCGATTTTGTCTGACAACATTGTAGTCTTGCCGCTCAGCATGATTCAGCTTGATCCGCCCCAAGAGAGAATTGCCCGTACCCCGCCACCACTTTTGATTGAGTCCCGCTCAGGAACTGGAAAAACTTTGGTGTTGCTTCAACATGCAGCGTTTTATCATCGCACTGGAGATCCTCGCCCTGCCTGTTTCATCACTGTCTCTCCTCGACTTAGGAATGAGTTGGAACAAAGATATGAGGAGTTGATACCAATTCATGGCGCTGGCCTTCCCAAGACCAAATTCTTCTCATTCCAGGACTTCATTGCTAGTATTCTTTCCCATTTATCAATCGGTGATTTTATTGAAAAAGACAAGGCCACTTTTCAGGGGTTTACAGTAGCGCGACGATCCCACAGAAAGCTTGATATTGAAGCCCACCTGCTTGAAAATGAAATCGGTGGGGTAATCATGGGGTCCGTTGTAGCTGCACAACAAGGAAAACCATTAGATCGTCTACAATACCAGAATGACAAACGCAGCAACA
Organism: Stephanodiscus minutulus; assembly: GCA_036939435.1. Taxonomy (NCBI): domain Eukaryota; phylum Bacillariophyta; class Thalassiosirophyceae; order Thalassiosirales; family Thalassiosiraceae; genus Stephanodiscus; species Stephanodiscus minutulus. The sequence goes on from JALLOS010000395.1 coordinate 6,130, forward strand.
TTCCAAACAAAACGCAAGAAGGCCATACCATGAGGGATCTTGTTTTCGATGAATTTGAACGATACAAGGAATGGAAGAGCACATGCGGGAAATATGATATTCACGATGCTGTCCTTCGGCTACTCAGGCAGAAATCACAGCAGCTCTTTTCTTCAGGTAAGCATGTCCGAAAGATGGTCCGACTCTGTTGATGATTTCTCCTCTAACACATAGTGCACAGCCTATCTTGACGAAGTGCAGGATTTGTCACATGCTGCCATTTTCCTGATATGTGGTTTGGCTGGAAGAGACACTAATTATTGGGTTTGTGGTGGAGACCCAGCTCAGGTACGAATAAGGCGTCGCTGAATTGTGTCTTTCATTATTGCATTCTAATCTTTTGCATTGCATTGGCATGATTACACAGATGATTTCTCCCGGCTGCTCTTTCTCGTTCGATGGTCTGAAGCAGACTTTGCTGGCGCTGGAAGGTGGCATTGAGAAAAAGCTGAAGCAAGTGGAACATCTCCTGGTAAATTACCGCACTACGAAGGACATTCTAATGATGGGAAACCAAATCTTGGCGACGGCTAGAGCTTTCTTCCCTGGGGCGATAGATTTTGCAAAACCTGAAATAGCTCGCAAGGACCTTGGTTTGAAGGTGGCCTTATGCAGCTGGAAGACAGCATTCAAGGCTAAAGTCAAGTTTGGTGACGATCAGGCTTTTATTTACTCGTCAAATGAACCAGGCGATCTCCTTAGAGATGCGACGGTTTGGCTGGACAATCATCCCTTTATTCTATCATCTCTTGAGAGTAAAGGCTTGGAATTCCTTGATATTGGTGAGCAGCCTCAAACCTTGTCTGATTTCTGGGATGACGTTATCTTACTTGTTGTTCCATTCTCTCTACGCAGTTGTTGCCTTTGACCACGACCGGAAAACCTGGCAAATTGAACATAGACGAGAGGCAACACTTGGCATGCTACGTGAGCTATATGTCGCGGTAACGAGAGCGCAGCGAAGGGTGGTCATTCTCATCAAAGATGATCTTCCAGCCATGGCGCAATTCTTCAAAGAACTCAATTGCGAAGTTGAAGTTGCGAGTGAGGCGGTATTGCATGAATTTGATCGTGACACAACGACGAAGCACTGGTTCAAGAGGGCCCAAAAGCTGTACAGCGACTACAATTTCTCACTTGCTAGAAGCTGCTTCATCCGGGCACAGAGACTAGATTGGTCTTTCTTATCCCTAGGGCGGCACCTGTTGGATTCGGGGCTCAAGGAAGAAGCGGAGAAGGAGTTTCGACGAGCAGCAAGACTCTTTTATGAAGGCCACCAATTCCAAGATGTTTTGGACATTCTGCATCGTCTCCTTCAAAAGAATAATATCGGAGCATGGGATAGCGCCGATGACAAAATCTTTTCGGGCGCCATCAACGCTCTTCCTCACGCAATACCTCGTACAGAGGTCATCAGATATGCGATCCTACGAGCAGACTTTTCGTCCATCTTGGTCACTGACCTCAAAAGTCATGACGTTGCCAAATTACTCATTACATATCGAAAGGAGTGCTGGCTCAAGAAGCTTATTGCACAGTGCTCAGACAATGATCGCGATGAAGTCGCTAGGGTCATTCCCATGGCTGTCTATGACTTCTACATTTCAAAAAGCAACCATTATGAAGCTTGTAGAATTGCCTTGTCTGCCGGTGAATACGTGGCTGCTGATGTGTCCACAGTTGCTTTCTTGAATGATGCCAAGAAAGTCGATAACCTGGACAGTATCGTGCGGATGGCTGACATGTGGAATGAGGACTTTGGGCATCAGTGCAGTTTATCTCCACGCAATACATCGGTGTTGCTCAAAAAATTGTTTCAATCACCAAAGTTGCTACCTGCTGACTTAAAATTAGCCTGCACCTCTGTTTTGGGAAAGCAGATTGTCCTGCTTGCAGTCGATCGTGCAAGCCTTGATCGCACAATTCTTGTCCATTTTAGCCCAACAGAGTTCAGAGAAGAAGTTGAGTTGCTTCTGTTATCTAGTTTCGGGCCGGATCTTCTGAAAGTTGTGAAGTGGTATGGTAGCAATGGACACCCTACACTTGCGTCGCAGTTTGTACGAGATCGGCTTCAAGAGTGGTCAAACGAAAATCTCTTGCGAATCACAAAAGATCTCTTGATTAGGCCAACATGGCTATTTGGGGAACTCAGGAGAAGACGTCTTTTGGAAGCTTCGGTCTCATTTGTGATGCTATCACCTTTCGTCGGAGAAACAAATAAGAAGCAGTTTTGGGAGAACTATCTTGTGTTTGGTGGTGGCAACCCCGATAGGCAGAATATAGACATATGTAAAGCGCTGAATCAATGTGAGGAGGACTCGGAGAGAGTATTTGCGTTGATGACTGACAGGCAGCAGCTTTTGGAAAAGGCTTTCGTGCAACTGTGGATGGATAGTGACATCAAGGCGGCTATTCGATTTTCTTGGGACGCCTTATCGACGCACGAGCTTGCAACTTTAAACATCACTAGTGTGTTGAGGCTCTGGACGGAGATGCAACAATTGAACAAATCGCAGGTAGCACAGTTGGCACAATTTTCAACAGCCACATTTGAAGATAAGTGCTCTTTCCTTATGTGCCTCTATTGGGGGGACCACCCCACAGAAAGCCGGTGCAGTGTCCACCTCGGAATGCCGGATCCATACTTCTGCCTTCTGCATGTGTTTGGCCCAACTGCAGCGGCATACTGCGAAATGCACTCCTCAAAGGAAAGTCAAGATGAGGGACTTTGTCGAAGGCTTACGAAATTCCAGGCTGAGCTGAGGTCACAGTTAAGAACTCGTCGTCACGAGTTTGCAGAAATATATGGTCATGAAGAAAGTGAAGGTGTAAACGTGGCAGAGGCAAAGTCGCCAAACGAGACGAAGCCTCTATTTGGTCATGAAGAAAGTGAAGGTGTAAACGTGGCAGAGGCAAAGTCGACAAACGAGACGAAGCCTCTATCAAAAAGCGCGGCCCGGAAACTTAAGAAGCAGCAGAGTAAAAATGCAGGTTTGGCGACCACAGATGCAGCCAGCAATTCAGGCAAGAAGTATAATCAGTCCAACAAGAAGGGCAATAAGAAGAACAATAAGAAGAAGAAGGGCAAGAGATGAAATAATGGGATGGAATGCCATGAACCGGAGGCGAGGATGCGAATGCGGAGGAACGTTCGGACCGCGGCAGGGGCATCATTTATACTTGACAATTCTGAGAAGATCTTTGGTATTAGGCGCATCCGAAGGACTAGTTTGTTACCGTTTAGTGTGTACTTAATCAAGAGGACGCAACCTCAGAATTGTAGATTAGCTTTCTTCCCCGATTCACGAGCATGTCGGTTCGATTGCGGCGAGGAACCCATTTTTCAGCGTCTGGGCATAAGTAAATACCTTCGGTACGAACTGGACATATCGGTAGTCAGTCGGAAAACGGGAACTCCCGCGCGTCAACGGGAAAAATCATCCCCGACCGCGCCCTCTCTTCGCTCCCGTCGCCGACCCTCCCCCGCTCGAGTATTCTTCCCCTCCCTCTCGCGGCAGTTGGCGACGAAGTCCCGCACGGCCCTCAGGCTTCCGTACCCCCCGAGGTTCTCGTCCTTCCAGAGTTCGGAGTAGGGGACGACCACCACCGCCCTCCCCCCCCCCTCCTCCTCCCCGTCCTCCTCCGCCGCATCGTCCCCTCCTCCGGCGTCGCCGCCGCCGCCGCGTGCGCGGCGCATCGTCGTCGTCGTCGCCCTCCCGTTCACGGCATCCATCTCGTCCGAGAACGGGCCGCACAGCTCCTCGGCGAGCGCGCTCCCCCCCCCGAGGAGCGGCGCGGCGGCGAAGTCCGCCGTCAGGCGATCCGGCCGCGATAGGAAGACGGCGGCGTTCATCCCGAACAGTATCGACAGCGACGCGTCGACGAGGACCGTGCCGAGGCTCGTTATTATCGCATCGCCCCCTCCTCCTCCTCCGTTGCCGCCGTTGGTCGATGATCGCCTCGCGTTGTTGGCGATGCCGCTGCGCGACGCGAGGGTCGCATTATGCCATCGCTCGACGTGATTGCCGCCTCCTCTTATGGCGTCGTTACCGCCGCCACCACCACCACCACCACCACCACTGCCGTTATGCAAAGCTCTCCCTCTCCCCCGGTACCACCGTCCGAGTCTCAGCGAGGACAACGTGAGCAATGCGCAACAACCCCCCCAGATCAGGGGGGTGAGGTGGGGGGTGATCATCGCGCGCTCGGCGGCGTAGTCGTTCGGTTCGATCTTCGACCGACGACGATCGGTCCTACCGCCATCAGGAGATGGGGAGTTGTACTCTTTCCACGGCCACCACCGCCGCGAGAATAGGCCGCCCCCGCCCCCGCCCCCGCCCCCGTCCGGCCGCTTCTGCTGCCACGCCCGTGACAGCCTCCCGGAAGAAACGGCATCCCCCATTTTCTCCGCGAATATGTCGAAGAACCCGTCGACGACGTGCGATCGTTCGAGGTCCGAGAACGGCGATGCCGCGGGATCCGTGGCGTCGTCGGTCGTCGGCGGCGGCGGCGACGACGACGACGTCGGCAGTCGGTCGCGCGCCGTCGTCGGATCCACGAGAGGAGTCGTGAAGTGATTGTAGTTGTAGCGACCCCTCGTCTCCTCCCCCCCCCCCGTCGCCGCGGCATCCCTAGAAGAATCGCCGTCGTCGCCGAATACGTATTTCATTCTCAGTTTGAGGTAATTCTCGAAATTATTATTGCTGTGGTTGTCGTCGTTGGACGACGACGACGACGACGACGACGACTGCGATGCGATCGACGAGCCCGCCCTCCCCCCCCCCTCGGGATCGCCGTCATCGTCGTTCCGCGACGAGGATGCCGCCGCCCCGTCGTCGTCGCCGCCAACGCCGCCGTTCTCCGTCATGATGCGCTCTTTTGCGCTCCCTATTCGAGTCGCGGATTAGAGTACCTACAACGCACGCGTCCGCGGGCGGCGGGCGGCGCGGCGTCCATCTTTCTCACCATGCGTCGTACCTAATAGCTTTTGGTGGATACGTGTCTTGGCGGGCGGGAAGGCAGAGTTGGCATCTTTCTCCAGCGCAACTCCAAACCTCCAGCATGTGTTGTTGTTGTGGTGGGAGTGCAGCAGGTTGTGACACAAATCTTGTGATTCTTATGCTCTGAGACTAAACTAAAACCCACGTTCAAGAATACTAAGTACCTCCAAGCAATAGACTGATGATAGGACTCTTCCTTTTTCTTTAACAATATTCGAATCTCCCAGCCGGGTAATTTCCCCACTTCACATGCACAACTTGACAATCCAACTGCTCCCTCATACTAAGCTGAAAACACACTGAGACTGAAGTTCTTTATCACATGTATGGAGATGAGTCTGTTCAAGCTTTATTGAGCACAGCCATGAAAGAAGAGCTTGGCTGGGAAAGTCGCCGACATGTCGGCGACATGTCGGCCCGACAGCCAAAAGTCGGCACTTTTGGCCGACTCTGCCAAGTCGTGCCGACACAAATTCGTTCCCGACACTTTTTTTTGTGTCGGGGATTGCCGACTTTCTCCAAATTTTCTCTATGTACCAGAGGTACATACGGAGTAATCATCGTACAAACTGGTAAGTACTACAATATGTATTAAACAATCCGTTCAGCCAGGAAAGTACTTTTTTGCAACCCTCACATAATATTATTATTGTGCTGGCGCGACGGGCGATGACGACGTCAACGACGCAACGACGACAACGGCGACGGCGCGGCGGACGGCGAAGTCGATGATGATGGCAACGGCGCAACGGGCGACGTTGACGACGACAATGACCATGGTGACGGTTCGACGGGATACGACAACAACAACGCGACGACGACGACGACGAGGGCGATGACGCCAGCTCGACGGGATGTGACGAGGGTGACAATCGCAATCGCGACGACGGCGAAGACGCCTGCGCATCGGCGACGGCGACGACACAGCCAGTCGTGAGGCGGCGGTGCGTCGAGAGGCGGAGGCCGTGCAAAGAGATGTGACGCGACAACCAGCTGGCTCGAAAAAAGAGGAGGGGTCAAGGATGGACGCGCGCGGCAGCTGTGCGACGAAAGGTGACGCGAGGCGGAGGCACGTACGGCGAAGTCGACGATGATGGCGACGGTGCAACAGGCGACGTTGACGACGACGACGATGACCATGGCGACGGCGCGACGGGATACGACAACGACGACGATGGCGACGGACGTCGACGACAAAGACGACGAGGGCGATGACGCCAGCTTGACGGGATGCGACGAGGGTGACAATCGCAATCGCGACGACGGCAAAGACGCCTGCGCATCGGCGACGGCGACGACACAGCCAGACGTGAGGCGGCGGTGCGTCGAGAGGCGGAGGCGTTGCGAAGAGATGCAACACGACAACCAGCTGGCGCGAACAAAGAGGAGGGGTCAAGGATGGACGCGTGCGGCAGCTGCGCGACGAAAGGTGACGCGAGGCGGAGGCACGCGACAACAGGTGATGCAACAACCAGCCGGCGAACGAGAGACAAACGGGAGGGGAGGCGCCAGCAGACAAGAGGCGATGGGGCCTCGATAGGCCGAGGTTGCGCGTTTAGAGGTGGAGGCAGAGTCGAGAGGATGAGAGGCGGAGGCATCAACACGACAACCAGCCGTCGAAGGCAAAAGCGACGGCGACGGCAATGGCGACGGGGAATGCCGCACGCCGCCATCATGGGACTTGGCGGCGACCGCCCTGGTCCTCAGGGCTGAGGCTTCGGCCGCGCTCATTGCGGACGACGCCGATGGCGGCAACAGTGGTATCACCATCGTCGGCAGCGCGTCTCTCGCGGCGGGGGGTGGGCTAATTAATTAATTCCATCTTGTATTTGTTT